>JBBKCR010000101.1:19636592-19657762 GCA_037577295.1 Ladigesia roloffi
TCCCTCTCCCTCTCTCTCCCCCCTCTCTCTTCCTCTCGCTCTCTCTCCCCTCTCTCTCTTCCTCTTTCTTTCTTCCTCTCCCTCTCTCTCCCCTCTCTCTCTTCCTCTCTCTCTCTCCCTCCCTCCCTCTCTCTCTCACTCTCGTATAGACTTACCAGGAGTTGGGTCTTTGGGGAGTTACCTATCTAAATCCTCTCCCTTCTCTTTCACAGATTTAACCTCGCCATGCCATCTTGTAACACGTCTTTTATCAGGATCGGAGAGCAGTAAGCTCTGGCTTTCGCACTGCCTTTCCTCAGCTCTGATTCTGGCTACATTTTCCTCACTTCCAATTACAAGCTCTGCAAAGTATGCTTGCTAATAGTCCTTATTTTGAATGCAGGAATTGTACAGTAACATGCATTCCATTTTATTTTTTCACCGTAGTAAAGGAGGAACAAATAAATGAAGAAGCCAACAAACTTGTGTAGAGCAAAAAAAGGAGGGTAGTAATTAAGTGCTAACTTCATCGCTTGCGCTACTTGATGGTTTCACCAAAATAAACACATTTGCTGTAACTGTTGATTAAACTCTGTCAGAGGGGATTTACCCTTAATTGTTAATTCAGCCTTCTTCGTGCGGCCTTGATTTCTTTTTCTTTTCCTGAATGATGCGCTCGGGGGTGGGGGGGGTGGTTGGGGAGGGGAGCAGACAATACAGAACTGCTTGACTAGTCATTCGAGACGGCATAATGACAGCATCTAGATGAAGTTTGTACTTCTCTGTCAGATCAGTATGTAATGTAATGTATATGAATGATGCCAGATTAGGTGTCATCCACAGTGAAGAATGAATCTGATTGTCTTTAAAGCCTTATTATAGAAACTAACACCTTATTCTATCTTTGTTTCAGTTTAAAACACATTTCTTGTTTACCTGATGAAGGGCCACAGCTGCATTATGTCATTTTAATGGACCTTTTGTATGGAATGACTTACAGAAATAGGTTTCTAGCACCTGAGCTGGATAGAGTAGGCTGATAAAGAGTGTAAACCAAAGTCCTGAAGTCTTTTTTGCCACTTTCAGGGGCAAATCGATTGCATTGTGTTATGTATGGAACCTGGGCACAAGCTTCCATGTGCAATTCATGCCTGGTTCATGGTAAAAGGCAGAACGTGCTTCGCTTCCACGTGCATTTGACGGAAGGCTGAGAAAATGGTCTGGGAAGTGCCTGGAGATTGTTCTGATTCTTCTTAAATTGAGCAAGTTGTGGAGCAGGTTTTGTGTTGTCTTTCCTTAAAACCAGACATAAAATTGCAGACTTATTTAACAAGCATAGAACCATGGTTAGACTCAAATGTGATATTTTCTATTATAATTACCATCTTGGAATCAGATGGATGTGTAAGATCAGGGGTCTCCAACTACCTGAGTGTGGGCCGGTATCGGTCCACAAGACATTTGGGTACCAGCAACGCATAGACAGTAAGAATAAAAAATATTTGATTGATTATTGCAGTCTGAAAGATCGTTTATTTTGAAATGCTCGTCTCGGTCACATGATATCAAAAATTTTGTCCACAAGCTAGCAAGAATCAGTAAAAACAAATGTCTTTGGGGAGCTTCTTTGTATTTTTACACATTTTAATATTGTTTTACATGAAACTGGTCCATGGCGCAAAAATGCTTGGCGACTGACTGCTGTGTTCGAGGACATGGGGCAAAACATTTTGTAATGCAGCTGAAATACTATTTTAGCTTGATAAAAGGACAAAACACTCCACCTAAGGTTTTGGAGACAAAAAAGGTTTATTAACCTTTATTAATACCACTCGATTTTTTACACGGAATTTAGTTTTCTGTCTTAACCATGTCACTCCCAAGCACAGATAATAGCCAGAGCTGAGCTCAGTTCGCATGGTAAGGACTTGTGGGCACTTATTGAAGCACAATTTGTCCTTGAGTATCATGAGTTTATTTTTGTGCCTCATGCCTGTCTTTATGAAGATGTGTTGAATTCAATTGTAAGATAAAGAGATTTTACCCACTTCGAGTTACAAATGAGAGCTTTTTGTTTGTTAAATACCTGACAGGGGTAACAGCAATTATCTATGAGATTTCAATCTGCAACCACACCTCCAGTGTTCTAAACTCACTCAAGTGCTAACATGCTACCACAGAGTGGCTTTTTTGAAGCTGGGACCTAACACAGGGCCCCCCCATCTTTTAGTGATTAAAAGAAGCTCAGGAAATGAACAACTAATTGCCTTCTCCATCGCACCAAAGATTGCAAGCTTCACCCCTAATGGTCCTCATGTCATATTTTATCAGAACTGTTGATGTTGGCATTCCCAATACATGGGCCCAAATGTGATTTAGCTCCTTGCTGATTTGCACAGCTATATTAAATGTAAATTCATTTTTGTATATTACCTCCACTCAACACCTCCCTCTTGACACGGAAATAAAATCTTTCTGTGTGTGTGTGTGTTTCCTTTTTTCTGCCCAGGTAAGCGTATTTACCTGAAGTGAACCTAAGCTAATTTGAATAAATCTGCAAAACCCAATTTCCTGTAATTGAAGCTCACTTTGTGAACACCTGCAACTGGATTAGTGACTGACATTAAGTTGTTTTGCTGCGCTGGGCCGAGGAGGGCTCAGTTACTTTGGATTCAATTCAACATTTTTAATACAACACCATATGCGCTTTACTGAATATGCAGAGAGCTTGGTGAGGGCTTAAATATTCCTGCAACAAATCCAAGGATCTGAGACTAATGAGACCTAATCCACCGCTCGCACTTTCAAGCAAGTGGCGTTTTGTTATTCGATGCAGTGAAACTTTCTAAATGAGTTAGTATGCTGTCTTCTTTTGAGACATACATGCAGGCATGGCCAATAGCCTTTCAGACAGTGCACTGGCTGTTTTGACCTGGCACGTTTTCAAATACGTGCATCGGCTGGACGTGACTAAAACGTAGTCTAACTAATTGCTGCCTCTCTGTAAAAATGCTTTGGGCAATAGCTGTTTTCAGGATATAGATTTGATGCATGTACACCCGCTGAATCCTATAAATTCAAACACATAGTTTTCTACAGTTCTTTGAAAAGGGTGGTAATGACACCGTTGACTCAAAGTGGTCCAGCAGCATCCCTGACCCACCCTCAGCACACCCAACTGCCAAAGCCGTGTCCCTGTGGGACGGGACAGCCGTGCTCTGTATGATTCTACAATTGCCAACCTGTCTGAAAAGAGCACTGGAAATCACGCCTTGCCACCTTGGCCAGAGGCACCATGGGCCAACTGTGTTGAATGTGTGTTTGTGCATGGAGCACAAGAGGTCCCTGACAGGCCGCTTTTTGTATGCCTGTGTGGCTGTGTGATTTGTGCACTGCCAAAGCCATCGATCCGCTCCAAATTAGAACAATTACTGCCACCTCGCTTCCCCTTTTCGCTAGGTTTCATTAAAAATGGCTCTGTCAATAGCGCTGTTTATGCCAAGACTAATGTGACGGGGAGCAGACAGGATGGCATTAGGTGATTATTTCATCCTGGCACAAGGGGAATGCACTCAGAGAGGCTCAAGTTGAAGAAAATAGAAAAAACAAAAACAAAAACAAATGTGTGTTTCCTTCCTGCTCAGCATACTCAGCAATCTGCACGCCCTGTAGGAAATATTGCGGCATAATCCCTTCTCTAATCTTCCAATTAGGTGTTTGTCTCTGTGATGTGGACATACGTCGGGCCACACTTAAACATTAACCTTTTGGGCGCTGTGCTTATTATTCCGCTGTGCGTATAAAGGCTCTTCTGCATAGCCATACTGGTTGCCATGGTAACAACGCACAAGCTGGGCACGCTGACCATGGAGGGGCAAGACATGGCAGTTAGGAGCTTAGATACCATGTCTTTACTAATGTAAACAGAATGATCATGCTATTTCAAAACAGTATTGCACTTTTTTGTTTCGAAAAAAAACAACATTGGACATGAAATAATGTTACTTACGTTAAAATATACAGAGACAGACTTCAATAAATCTTTGCAAAAAACTACAGCAGACCGAGTGTACATATAAAATGCTTGTTGTGTAAGCTATAATATGTGATGAACTGACATTCTTACACTTATTTTGACCATGAGGATAAGGAAAAACACCTAAAATTACAATCTGACTGTCTATCAATACAATACAATCTGTTCACTTGGGTTTAATTTTATCTGGCAACTGTGGAGGCCACAGGACATGATTTACATCATTTTCATACTCATAATCAAGTGACCCTTCATGCCATGTCAATGCATGTACTATCACACTAGAAGGAACCCCTCCCATCTGGAGAGAGATATTCCAATAGAGGATAAAGGTCATCAGTTAGAAGAACTTTGTGCTGATATGCTTTGACCCTTCCCTCTAAGGGGGCGAGCGTGAGTCTCGTAGATCTTCTCCTCTTACAATCTTGAGGTCAGCTAGGCTTGTTCAGCATCTTAACACATGACACTGAGAATGATATGATGTTAAGTGCTTAATTGTATCATAGTGAACAGTTGTCTGAACGCATCTGCCCTTTTTTAATGAAGTTTTCCAGTTACAATTAAGTCTCTGTGTATTACATCAATACGGTGGCTGCCAAAAAAGTGAATTAATTATAATACACAGGAAAAAACATGGAGGGAAAGAGGGGATGGCAGGGATTTTTTGACCTTGATTCCAGCCCTTGAGAGTTAAGGATGGGCAAGTCCTTATATGTAAACATGTAAACCCCATATTAATGCTTAATATCCCAGGTTATGATAAAGATATGTTATGGGCATGATGATATATAATGTCGTTTTACGCTTTTTTTTAACATTAGACTTGATTTCTTATATGCTATATATTAAAAATGTCAACTATACAGTGCTTGAGTATATAATGAGTATGATATAATCCATAGATTTATTGGATACTATTTGGAAATGGATTTATTTTGAAGCCCAAGTTTACAAAGAAGCATGTCCTTGTGAAAACAGTAATAACACAGTAATAACACAGTAATAACACAGTAATAACACTGTAATAAAACAGTAAAAAAAACAGTGCAACTGAAGAACAAACAGTAGAAAAACCTGAAATGCTCCTTATGAATCCCTCTCCTTTTTCACCTACCCCAGATCTAGGATGAGTCTGGCTCTACACAGTACTAATATTGCAGCTGTTGTTTGGGTCTATCCAGGATGTGAAAAGGTAGTACTTTTTTAAACCCAATTTGATTTAAAATTTCAAGTTTATTTTCTTTTTAGAACATTTTTGGTTACTGAGGATAATTTGGACATTTGAAAACCTGGTAGTGGGGAGTTCTGCATGCATCCACACAGTATTAAAAATAGCAAGAATTCCAAAGGAATATGTAACGACTGTGTGTACTAAGGGCATTAAAGATTAAAGGAACACTTTAGGGGCCCATCCAAAGATAGCAAAAATTAAATCATAAGAGATCGGCTCAAAGGAGAGATCAGGAGTGAATCAACGAGAGGGCTGAGTTTACATAGAATCACCAAAGCTGTACCCTTTCAGGAAATCGTTCTACTGATTTAGTACGCAGCCAGTGCGGAATGTTCCATGCGAACCCTCCTGTGGAAATCGATGTAGCCTTTTAAACACAAAATTTAGTTGCACTTTGCTGCTTGGCACTACAGAAACATGTAAACAAATAGTGAATTTATTGGGCCATGAAGATTGGGTGGTGGGGCACTATCCCGCTAAATGGCCTGACACAGAGCCTGCCTGCCACCAAATCAAACCATGCTGCTACATGTGATAACACTGTCCGTCTGGAGTTGTATTGCTTAACCAACATGCTGATGTAGTACATCTCTATTTTTTATTTTCATTTTTCTGCATTATTTAAAACCAGAGCGACATTCTATAAACCTTTCATGTTGAATTTCCCACTATGAATGCTCCAAAATTATTTGGAATAAAAACACTTCATAGTAACTGAGTATTCAAGAATATAACTATATTTCCTGTAAAGTTGATCATTATAATGAACTGTTAGGGATGTGTGTTGAGAAACAGTACTACACTGGATTAACAATGTGGCTTTTGGTATTTCTGCAGTTTTTGTGCGTTCCTATATAAAAGGCAGGATGAAATGACTGATGCTGTACTGGATAAATAGGAGAGATGGGAGCAGCACTCTGTATGTCACCTCCATTCATTTGTTGACCAACATTAGTAGGGCTTCTCTCTCATTATATTTACAGGAAAGTCAGAAAACTTTAGCTTTCTCCAAAGCATAAAATAACAATCTTTGTCCATGTGTTGTCTATATTTTTGGCACCAAATTATAAGGAATAGTATCAGTAAGTGTATTGAAAAATATAATTATGTGTACAGTGCACTAGACCTGAGAGGTATGCCGTTTTTTTTCTATTTCAGTGCCCTGTATTGAATGCCATTTATCCTTTTTTATTCTTTTACTGTATCAAAACTGACACGCCCTCAGCAGTGAGACCAGGCCCTGTCCAGTACCTAAAGACTTTTGTCAGCAAATTGAACACTCGTCTCCTTTCTCCTCCAAAACGTCACGTTCTTCGGGGGCCTCCTCCAACAGCACTACGGTGTCGCGACCAAAAAATGCACAAACCACATAACACTCTCATTTTGTCACGGCATGTCGCTGGATTTCCCCCACCTTCGCACCCCCTCCTCCTCTGATTTCGTCCGAGCGTGATGCCCTGCAGGCCTCCAGGCAGCCGGCAGCCGTGGTGAATGAATTTCGACAGCTGCACAGGCACAGATAGTCACATTGTGCCACGACAGCAGAGCAGCCGGGCTGGCAGGGGGATCCAGGAGAAGAAGATGGGAAAGAAAGAAGAAAAAAATAAAAAAACAGTGCCCCCCCCACACCCCTTCCTCTCCTGCCTCCTGCCTCCTGCCTCCTGTCTCTGTCACTGACCCGAGACGTGTCAAGGCCCTGTCAGCTTTCTGCGCCGTCATGTCAACAACATCTGCTAACGATCTGCTCACAATTAGTCAGGCCACACCTGTTCACTTCGCTAGCGAGCACGGGTGAGATCTGGCAGCTGGCCAGCCATTTTAAGGCATTGCACTTTGACTAAAATTCCGAGACTTTTTTGAGGATTTTAGATGAATGTCACCACGCTGTCAGTGACACTGCTAAGGTCGTGTTTTATTGCGCCGAGGCTAAAGCCTGAGCCATAGCTGCTGTAGGCCGCGTGCTGCTTTTGCACAATAAGCCTGCTGATTTATTTTGACTGCTTTGACGTGCTTCAGATGCTGCACTAACCGGCCTGGGTATATATAATTATATATTTTTGTCCTTGGGCTTTTGAATCCTTCCTCCTCCAGATTTCCATGCATGAATAGGCCTTACTTCTCATATGGAACCAAAGCTGATTAGCAGGTACAAGCTCTCTAGGGGCAGTGTGCTGAATCATAGCAGGAAAAGCAAAAAAAAATCTTGGGAGAGATAAAAGCAGCTAGGCTGTACGCCACCTCAAGGTTAGCCATCAATAAAGTAAGCATTTTTTTCACCTCAGTGGCGGAGAATCAACAGCAGAATGCTCCGGTCTCTGCTATCTGTGCACATTTGTATGCCTTTCTCCCCTCATGCTTAGTACACTAGCCTTGGATTACAGGTTGGATGTATTGTTGCCCCATGCCTAACTCTGTCTGGTAATGATGGAAGATAAGGCGTGAATTACAAGCCTGAGGTTTGTTGTAGGAGAGCATGCAGTGTACTGGCTGTTTGAGCTGCACATGGTGAGAATGAGTTTTTGGGCTGTTTTCTGCCTCTGTGGTTGTCTCACCCAGAGCGGGTTGCCGGGTTAATTGCAGTAGGCTTAGGCAAAGGGACAGGTTTGGCCCATGTCAGGGTTGCAGACAGGGAGTCAAGAGCTTTGTGTACCACTTAACTCTCTCCAATTCTGTTTTAAACTAATCTCCTCCTCAAAGAGACAGCCTCTCCTAAGCCGGCCATCCTCAAAGTCGCCTGCTCTGCATTTTGATTGCTTTTCATTTTGACTATTTATTAAAGCTATTTGTTTTCAGTGCAACTGGTTAGGAATGCTTAGTTGGGGGAGGGGGAAAGAGGATAAAATATGTATGGGAGCAAATATAGTCAATATAGAGTCTTTAATGCTACATCCTAATACTGCTAGCAATGCAGACCCAGGAACTGAAGCCTTTAATGTACTGTATTATTAACAAATCCAAACATTACTTATTGGACTCCTAACCAGGGGTTGCTGGGCTTTAACCCAGTGGTCATAGTGTGAAAGGTGGAGAAACGCAGGTGACTAGTCCATCGCCACACACACACACACACCTTGGAGCATTCTAACATCTCCATCTCACCTAACCTACATGTTTTTGGGTGAACTGTGACTGTCCTGGCTGGGAATCGAACCCAGTATCTTCTCGCTGTGAAGCAACAGCGCTAAGAATGATACATTTAGCAGTAGTTTTTACTGTGAACGTTTTCAGTAATTTATGTAGTTGCTCCTGTAATTTACACCTGTACTGTGTATTTACTGTGTGCAGAATGCTTAGTTGGGGAAAAAAGAGGATAAAGTATGTATGAGAGCAAAATCTAGTCTTTAAAGCAACATCCTACTGTGTCTTATACAGTTGACTGTATTAGTTTTAGAAATTCTACTTTGTACTGCTTTTTACTTTAGAAAAGAAACTCAATATGTATTTTTACTACTGACTTCTAATAAAACCTCAAGGAGTGAGTGTAAATGTCATCATTACAAGATACAGACAATCGATCGTGCACTTTTATACATTCACTTTTCCAGTAGGCTTTACAAACAGATAACTACTATAAAATCCATTATTTTATTTTCTTGACATAAACCATGAGCTGTATCTCCCAAAATCATTCATTGTTCTCTACAGCAATCTGCTGATTTTAATTAAAACTGAGAATTAAAATAAAGTGGCCCGATACAGTGTGAACACACCACAGCACACACAATAAACAATGTGAAATTCTTTCTCTGCTTTTAACCAATTCGCCAAGTGATCCAGGACAACCACCAGTCCACCAGCTGCAGCACCTCCATTGCAAACAATGTTCTTTACAGTGAATGTTTATAAGCTTATATCATTTATCTGACACCAAGAAACGATTCAAAATAAAAGGCGGTGGCCATTAGTTTGGCTATAAAGCTAACCAGGTTAACTCTGGTGCTGTTAAAACCTGTGCTGCTTGTGTAATAAAATGCCATACCTAACAGGTGACTATGCTAATGTAATTAAAAGTATGATTTATTGCTAAAGCTTCAAGGCTCCTAAGGACATGTAGAGGGTTACCTCATCCCAGAAAACCTAATTAAGTTTTAGGGATAATTTGCTTTCAGTTAAAATCTTCCCTGGGTTTTATAAAGATATATAAATAATGTTTTTTTTTTTCCCCACATGCATGATGAGAACATTACATTCCCTCTGAAAGGAAGGATAGCCAGACTTCCTGTGTCCTGAGTGTAACGAGAAGCAGCCTGCCATGGGAGAGAAAGCACTGCAGAACCGTGAATTAAGAATAAAAGTGAGGGGAGGATGAGAAATGAATGCCCAAGACGGCAGACCTCACTGCTTCTCAAACAGCTGACCAATAACTGCTCCTGGCAGCCCTCCTAAAATATCTGTAGGTTCGTGCCCACTGCTTTGCTGCATGACAGTAGGTCTCCAGACAGGCTCAAGATGTTTTAAAAGAGATCGTTTTTTTCTGCACATGCTGGAAATACAGTGTGTGCCTAGAGTTGGATGTTGAGTTGCTGTGATGGAAAAGGTAATTAAAAGCAGCCACTAATGTTAAACCATATAGTGATTGCTCTTATGCCTGCGGAGGACTGAGCACCTGCTGCAGGATCCTCTTCAGTTAATAACGGTGCGATAATGTCCGTTTCAGCTATGACAGTGTGACAGGTTCTCCTGCTACTAGACTCAGTGAGTACTGGACATGGCTGCGTCATTCATGGTTAATTAAGTTTGCTCTTGCTTTTTGAATGACGGCTCATTCAATAGTCGTGCCTTTAGTCTCAATCTTAATTCATACTCTTTTAAAATTATTCATAGCTCTCAATTCATAACTGGTTTTTATTAGACGTGGCAGAAATTGGTGCAATCAATGTTAAGCAGTGGATCTGTACTGTTTGGGCAAATCTCCAGACTTTAATATACATTCTCCACCATGATATTTCCAAGTATCTTCAATTGGCAGAGATAATAATAATAAAAAAATAGTGCATTATCTGCACTGTTCTCCAACACAGCTTTGTCAGAGGTATCAACATTTATTTCTGTTGCCATCCCTTATGCCGTCGGTTATCAGAATCCATTCCCACACTGCTCCACTGTGACCTGGATGTAGCAAAACTAAATGAGCCCCCCCTTCACAACAATCCTCTGACTCAGCATTTGGCTGCACACAGACGGAGGGAGGTCGGGGAGGGCGGGGGGGAAGTTAAGCATGCAACAGATTAAAACCTGCAGCTTGTGAAGTTTGCCTCCATTTTTATTTTTCATTTTCATTATCTGTCGGTGCAAGTATAAATGCCATGAGGATTAGAGAAATTACATGGGCTCCCGCTCGCCTGCCCCCACCCTGCGCTTATCCCTCGTGCTTCTCCTCTTCTCTCCTCACCTCCCTCTTTCCCTGCCTCTTTTTTCCCCCTCCTATCCCTTTGTGCTAACTCCCAGCTAGCATTCCTCTCACACACACAGAGTGGAGGCAGGAAAGCTAGTGCCCTCTCTCTCTTGCGCATACACGACTAACCGGGAGCGGGCCTCACCCCAGAGTGCATGGAGTGCCCGGCGCAGTGTCTTAAGAATTTCTATAATCCCAGAGATCTATTACAGATAGCGCGCTGACACAAGCGACAGAGATTAGAAGCGGCAGATACTGACTGTATTGATTGGCCCTCTCATCCCCTCGGCTGGCTGAGCGCACGCAGCCGTGTAATGGAACGCAGTAATGAATTCCAGCAGCCGCGCGCAGTCGGAGCAGTCAGAGTGAGTCAGAAGTGCATGGCAGAGTTGGGTGTGAGCATGACGACTCGGGCACAAGACTTTAAAGGGGGATTAACTCCTCTTAAGCACTGGTTGACTTGTCTCTTTTTTCAGCCTAGGCCTACAGCTTTTTTTTTCTCCTTCTCTAGTCGCAACGCAAGTCTGACCTTTGCGACAGCGGAAGTAATGGAAAAGCTAAGAAGTCCAACCCTGAGATGCTTCAAAGCCACAGTTCACAGTTGTCAGGCCCTCAAAGTACTTCCACAGCATACGAGCTACTTTTAGTGTAAGTAATGCCATCCCTACTGAAAAGCGAAATAGCATGTAGCGCTCGGCTAAAACCAATGAAAAATGATGCTCACAATCACAGACAGCCATATGTAGCAGAAGAGGTGAAGGAGCCAGGACTATTTTTTTATTTCTGTTTGCCTTTTTGCATGAAGTTAAAGATTTCAAAAAGTAGGAAAAAAAGAAGGCCTAATTGGGCATGTTGCAGCTAAACTAGCTTGCTAATGTTAGCATGATTACTGTAACAACCATAAAAAATACAGTTTTTGGAACCTGACTGGTTAGAAACTGCTTGAGGTTTTTCACACTGATAGTTGCACTTCAAAATTCCAAAACCTATTACAAATATACTGGAAAACATGGGAACCTACTAAAACACTGAATTCATTCTTTCACTAAGTGGCAAAAGCATTCAACTCAACATGACTCAGAATTTGACTTTGATTCTGCATTTCTGAGTGAAACAGGAAGTCAGGGATGGTCTCTGAGCTAAGGTGGGAGGAGGAGGTGAGACATAATATTTTTGGATAATACTTGACTCTTAGTGTATGGTAATGTAATCCCGAATGAGATGTTTTAGAACATTTTGACTGGTCAGTGATGTTTATGATGAATTGGGCTTAATATGTACAAATGAGTAACTAATGAGTTTAATATTAACCCTTCATGTGTTTGTTTCTGGAACCTCCTTACCATTAAATGCCAATATATGACATTACAATAAATATTTTTATGCCTGGTTGCCTGTATGTAGAGTATCAGGGCAAGCTATTTAAAATGTAGATGTACAGATGCAAATTGGTGCGCTCAGCAACTGTGGGGGTGGTCTGAAATGCATTTATGTTACATTTTATAGCAGTGGATATGCAGTATGCAAATTCTCTCCCACTACTTTGATGGTGCCTCTCCTGCCCCAGTCCCCTGTGCTGTTCTGCTTATAGAAGAGACCACTCCTTCAGGATGCTACCACTTAATGGACATCCCTGGGTGCATACATTTCTTTTTTGAGTTTTGCAGTTTAAAAAAATAAAGTTGCATTTTTTCAATCATATATATAAAGTACAGTGTACAGAGCACAAGGGATGCTTATTTGAATACTCTCTTCACAGGCAGAACATAAAAACGTAAGATATATAGAGACATAAAAAGACATAGCAGTGCAGCAACAATAAATAATCACAGGCTAAAAAAGTAAAAACCGTTTTATCTGCAAGTTGCATAAATGTAAATTGACAGTGTGAGGTGTTGTGGGCGACAGTATTACACAAATTATGAAGAAGAGATTTATGGCACAGAGAGCCAGTTAGCTTAAATCAGTTGCCAGTTTGGTTATCCATCACCTCACCCCTTGTCTTGCTAAAACACATTGTCTTTTTCACACTGTGCCATTGACATTTCTGATAACAAACATTTTTTTGCTATTATATATTGTAGCGGATTTGCGTTGCCCAGCATGCATTGCTCCTGCCTCGAACTGTTTATTTGTGTTCTGTGTTATTGTGGGGTTGTTTTGTGTTACCATGAGTGTGAGTCTACCATGAGCGTGAGTCATGGTACCTCTGTGTACCTGGGCCAGGGTGTTTGTCATTGTTAAGCTTGTGCTGTGCTACTTGTAAGCCGTTACTTGCTAGCATTGCTGTTAGAATGCTCTCTAATAAATCTGTTGGAGGTTTCCTCCCTGAGTTTACCAGCATCTTATATATTTATTTATTTAATCAGCAGTAATGGTAAGATTACATGCCATTTGTGTTTCATCTGAAGTTTTGTACTGCACCATTGGTTTCGTTTACTAAAGAATAAGACCCAAGCTATGAGCTTGGCCAGGTTCTGCTTAAAATGTGCTATTACATGTCTGAAGCTAAAGACAATCCCAAGGTCGAACACCTGTCCATTAAAAAACATGCAAAATCATCAAATGCATCACTTTCTCAAACGACCACATTCGCTTTCTGCTGGGCCAAATAATTGGGAGTCAGAGCCTTGGGGGTTCTATGATACTCCTTTGCTCTCATCCATTTAGCACATGCACTACCCCCATGGGCTTCAGCAGTGATAGGATAGATTGCCAACTACACACAATAGCTACAAGGCTTTTGCTAATCACAGTATTGATCCTGTAATTCTCCCCATTTTAAACTCTTTAGCTTGGTGGGCGGCTCTGAATGAATAAAGTCCAGCTCTACCGCAGGGGTGGGAGGCTCTGGGAAAAGCAGCCGAGACAATCCCGCTACCGGAAAGCAGAGCACAGGCGCTCCTCAGTATTCATCCCAGGCACTGCACACTCCCTTCAATGCTGATGAACAAATAGTTTAACCTTTTCATTTCTTTGGCTCTCTAAAGAAGTCGGTAACGTGTTATACACTGTTCTGCAGTGCAGGCAGGTGGGCGGGCATTTCTCATGCCTATAAAACCTCTTCAAACATTTTTCCTTTAGTAAATTATACATTTACGTGTAAATATATTCAATCACTGTTCACATTAAAAAATATTGTGAAATCCACAGCCAGGGTTAACCAGACACTTATACATTTTTGTTTTTACAAACACTGAATTTTAGAACAGATAGTGAGGGCAACTGGTGGCCTTGCGGTTAGGGAGTTTGCCCTGAAATCAGAAGGTTGTGGGTTCAAATCCCTATATTCATAGTGACACCATTGTGGTACTTTTGAGGAAGATGCCATCCCTGCACACTGCTCCCTTGACACCCCTCTTTTGTGGCAGTTGGGTTAAATGTCAATGGGTGATAATACACAACGTTTTACACTGTGTGCTGTGGTGTGTTTAAACATGATTGTAAATATAGCCTAATTATTTTTAGTAGGTTGAAAACGTATGTAGATGTTTTGCAGCCTAGGTTTAAAAAAAATAATTTTCAATGCTTATATATTAGAACATCTTGGAAATTATCATGGCAGACCATGGCAAACATTAAAATAACGATGTCAGATTATAATCTAGAACTACTAGATTATAATTTTTTAAAAAGTAATTATAAATCAATTTTGTATTTCTTAGTGACACTGAGTAAAGAAGACGCTCTAAGCTAGCTGAGCATTTTTACTTGAAACATATAACGAGTTTCAAATTTTCCCCTGCCTGTTGGTGCATGGCAACATAATTAAGACTCTGTAGACAGTTAAGAGGTGTGCAGTTTGTTGGATATTATAGAAATGTAATTGTTTCTGTAAATGTAAAGTTTTGTTTTTAGTAAATAATGCTTAACGGGAACCGCACTGATCTGCGCCAGCAGAGCAACAAATGGTAAATTGTACAACAAAAACAACTTAAATGGAAGTTCCTCCTGTTTAGATCAATGATGGAAGTGTCAGATAGAACCAAAGTTATTATGATAAACACCATGTAATAATATTAACTACTACTGATAATAACTTTTTTTAATGGCCATAAAGAAGAAAATACGTGTATGTCTTAGAAATAAATGGAAAAAACACAAGATTTTTAAACCCAGGTAAACTTTCAGAGCAGTTTCTGCCCAAAAGTGGTTGGAGAAAACATTCAGAGAGGCCGAGCGGCGGCATGCCAAGTGAAAGAGCTGCATACGGAGTTCTAAGGGTCCAAATGATGCTACTTTACATGCATGATGCTTAGCTACCTATGGCAAGAGTGTGCAATAGCTGGCTACAAAAGTAGACAGCTCTATTAATTATATTATAGACCTGCACTCATCTATACCCAGAGGTAATCGAGTGAACTGACTGAATATGAAGCTGTGAAGGTACTGGTGCTGTACTGTAAGTTAACTTAACCCTTTACTTAACTTGATCATCCAGACTGTGGTTCAGGGACAATAGTAATGTAGGCTAGAAAGCAATGCGTTAATGGGCACCGAAGGTCCATGAATATACAAACACCTTTCTTTGGAAAAACTGGGTCACTAACTGTCAGCCCTTCTTCTCCCCCTCCGTTCGCTGTCATTTTATTTTTGATGTACTGACTTCTACAGTGATGACATATCAAATCCACTGACACTCTCTCTTCTACTTGTAATCATGCTGTGGAAAGCAATGATACTCGAAAGTGTATCCCATGCAATGAACCGATAGAGGCGTGAAGTTTGATATATTGACTTAAATTGACAACAACAAGGCCTCCTATTAGTGCTGGGCCTCTGGAATCATCAAAACACCCCCACCCCTCATCCACTGACCCTAGGAACACCATTTCACACAAAGCATGGACGTGGAAGCATCGTGATGCATATCTGCTTTTCTTCAAACTGTATTGGAACACACTAAAGGAGAATTTAATATCATCAGCCAAGAAACAGGAGAAAACTGATGTTTTTAACAAAGGAATAACCACAAGCCCACAGCCAAGATAACTCAAGAAGGTGAAGGTGCTTGCGTGGCAACAAAGTCCTACTGATTTCAAATTGTCTTTGTTTAATACTTTGTTTAATCATTTCTTTGTTCATGCTTATGAATACCCACTTTGTTTTTCTGTCTAAGTACAAGGTCAAAACACTACCCGTATGAAACTGAAGTATCAAAAACAACAAAAGCAATACTTTTAATCCTTATTTCCCCTCGCCGTGTGGCCATTTTCTGATCCGTTGGCATGTTTTATCAGGATGAGACATTTTTATAAAAAAGCTACAAAAATCACTTGTGTCCAATTCTTCTGAACATGTCCATTCAGATACATCACTATCATAAGAGACAGAAACTATCCTTCTGGGCACTTTCATTTCATAAGAGATGGTTCCTTTTTACGTAAAATGACACGAAACCAGCGCCACAGCATTTACGGCAGCCCTCGACAGTTTAAAAGAAATAGCCAATTTTAGACCTGTTATTCTCTCAGATAGCAGCAGTGGTAAGAGACCTAAAGGTCTTTCGAGTAGCTTTAGAAGTCAACACGTCTCCTAAACCAGACATATCATCTCTCCAGTTCCTCAATATAGTTTATATAGTTTTCTCTAGTATTGCTTCAAAAGGCGGGAAAACTCCTTACATCAGGCCTTCAGGTCTGTGTCCATTCCTCACAATGGCATGGTGAGCCAGGTCAGCGGAGTAACCCTTTGAAAACCAAGCCGTAAATGTATGGCATTAGCCCATGTGGTCTCCAAGCAACAAGAACAGATGGCGCCAGACTGCTAATGGTGAGCTGGTCCGTGCTCGGCACTGTGCGTCTTGTAATTGACCCTTTTAGATCTGTGGAGAGGGAATTCCAAAGCGCCGCACGTGCACCTCCTTAATGGAATGTTTTTCCTCCACCTTTTAATTATAAGATGCTGGTATTAGTGGTGCAGGTGCTGAAAAGGGCCAGGAGGACACCGTTAGGAAGATTTATGGAAGACAGTGCCCTTGGCTGGTAACAGTATGAAGTGATGGTTAGCAGTTTGTATGCTAATCATTTAGAGAAATATCTTTCCCGACTGTGGTTAACTTTCAGTGTCACTAGAACATGTAAAGGTCTAGAATTTTAGAATTGAAGTGATGGTTGGAATCTTAATCATAGATTCATTCTGATAAGTCCAATTAAACCACTTTTATTGTCACTTCACATTACTAGAATAGTACAGATGAGTAAAATTCTTGTGTGCATCTGAAGTAAGGTGGTGGTGGCCTAGTGTTTAGGATACTTGCCACTGGAACAATAGTTCTTGGGTTCAAATCCTACTTTCAGCTGACCACCACTGAGCAAGACCTTTTATCCCAAGTGGCTCCAGGGAGACAGCCCCCTGTAGTTGGGGAGTGGTAGTCACTTTGGATAAAAGCATCTGCTAAATGCCATAAATGTAAAAATATCTAATGGTCATAACTGTAAATGTAAGTGCATGTTTAAAAATTATCAAATTATTTGTTTCTTTCAGAATTATATGTTCTAGGAAAAACTTTAACACAATGCTAAAATTATTAGGGCTGGTACGAATGCCATTTTTTGAGCTTCGAGTATCCGGTAGTGAAAAACATTGAATACTCGAGGCTTCGGTGGGAGGGGGCTGAATGTATTCTTATCCTGTATTCGCCAACTTGGATTCAGAAATCCATGTTTTCGAATTATAAATATACAAACCTCTAAACACAGCTTTTCTTTTTCTGCCTCAATAGCCACATAGCTCATTTTGAATTTGCCGCGAGACCTGGCTGACCGGCAAGCTCCTATTAGCGAGTGTATTAGCCAGTGCTAACCGGCTTGTCAGATAGCGTCTTCACAAAAAGCCACAAAACTTGACAAATCTCAGACAAACATCTCAATTCGAATGCATTTATTCCACCACCAGTCAGTTGTAAACACTGCTAGTGAAGTGCAAAATAAACCCTTTTTCTTACTTCAGTTCACCGTGTGTCGAATATTCGAGTATTCGGTTACAGCCCTAAAAATTTGGAATTTATATTTGCAGAATGAGGAATGTTCGCAACCATCTACACCTTCAGAGAAGGTCCTATGAATCCTAAAATATTATATATTTAATTTGTAGTTATTTTTGAATAAATAAAATTATGCTTAGTGTACTTAAAATCTGTATTTTAGTATCACTCTTGTACTCATGTCATACCTTATTTACATGGAGGCAAATTCTTGAAATGCCAAATGGAAAATGATACAATCTGTATTCCCCCCTCTAATATATAGGACGATCTGTCATTGGTTAGGACTGAAAAGGCCAGCCTGAAGGTCTTACATATTATATTACCAACCAACATAGTTAGAAACCCTAGCGTTACAATATGTGAGACATATGTTGGTGAAGGCACCAGTTTCGGTCTTCTGGTAGTCACCTTGGTGTATGTGATTTTGAGCAATAGTCTAGGCAGGTCTCAGTTAATATCAATGGAGAGAAAACAGTTCTGTGGTGAAAAAAAAATTGTAAAACTCATACACACTAAAATATACATAGATGTCTGTTACAAGCTTCTGATAAGAGTAATGGAATGTATTTTATAAGGTTCATATATCCATTTTTAATCTAGAATGGACAAAAAATGTATTTGAATGTTTCTTAGCTTAGCAACTAGAATCCCTTAGAGGCGCTAGCAGAAATAAACATTATTATAGAAGATTTTTCCACACATTTTCAACTGAGGATACATTCAAAAGTTCTTCCTCAAACCAAAAGTGCTTCTTCTATGACTTTATTTGTAGTGTTGCTACTAGGAACAATTGTGTTAGCCTGGAGTCCAGGCTTAGTAGATGTTGACTGTGACTGAACTTCGGCTTTGGGCAATATTCATCTTAGCATGATGAGATCACAAAGGGCATAACCCAGTGTGTTACAAATGACTGAAGAACAGCTAAAACCAATATAGGTATTAAAACAAGGTCAGGGGCTGATATCCGAGCAGCTGCTGGGCGAAATTACTGCATCACTTCAGCTGTCAGCAGTGTAGAACCACAATTAAAGCATTTCGCTAACCCCTCATTCTTACTTGAGGTTACCTGAGGTTTAAGAGCTCTAACGCCGTGCCACGTTGACCCAAGCGGCGTGCCACTTGTGTGCAACCCTTGCAAAGTCTTACAACACAAAAATGGCGGCTACCTCTGTCGCTGCTTAGATGTCCGTGCTTCAAAGCGGCTTAAGTTCCCTTGCACTTGGCAGGAAGGGGTTTTGAAGTGCACAAATAAGGTGTTCTGAGCCAGAAAAGTTGGCTGCAGATGCCCGGCACAGTCCCTCTCAGTGCTAGCTAACCTACAGTGCCAATAATCGCATTAGCCAGGCTCTCGCTCTCCGAGGGCCGGAGTCAGGGGCCTGGATTAATTGGTCTCTACTATGCAAAGCAGGCACATTGGAACAAGAATTCAATACTGAGAAGTGTAATGAGTGATTAAGGAAACATTTCACCGTCGCTCAAAGTTTAGCTGGGTGAATACGAGAAATATGCCAGCACTTATTATTTATATATTTAAGATTTTTTTTTGCCTCTCCTCTTTTTTCCTCCTAATATTTCATTTTTCTTTTGCTTTATTTCTCAGCTTATGTCAATGTCACTCCACCGCCCTCCTCATCCCCTGAGGTCCAGTTTTAGCTATTAATCGCCAAGTTGGAGATGAAGGCTGATTATGAGATTTTTGTCATTTTTTCCGACACAAAAGCTGACTGCGAGATTTTTGTCACACTTGTCAAGAGATATGGTCATTTCAGCTCAGCTTTTCATCAGCCTTTCAGTGCCACAGCAGACTGCACTCCATGTCAGCGCTGGGGCAGCGTACATCACCGCTCTCTCATACCCCAGGAGAAAGGTCAAGAGAGGAACCTCATTTATTATTGAAATGGGCGATGAGTGCGTTTTTTTTATTTTTTTCGCTTTTCCTGGGCATATTTTCTCGGCATGTAGTGAATCTAAGCTTTGACATTAAGGTTAATACCGCTGTCAAGCACGTTTAAGATACATTTTTAGCAACTACCTGCTGAATTTGCTTGTGGTGGAGCGTGAACATATGCACAGGAGTTTTTCCGTGACCACCGAGTGAGCGTAGAGTAGCCCTATTTTCACATCAAAAGCACCAGTCGCAATCTCTCCTACCTTTCTTCCAAACGAATCCATCTTTCTGCATTGTGGCCTATAAATTTCAAACTGCGTCTTGTGACATCAAGCACTATGGAAAAAGATTTTCTAAATTAGGCTGTTATGTCCTTAGGCTGTTATGACCATATTGTCCAAGACCGCCGACTATACTGTGAAGCATTGAGACAAAATCCAAATAAAATCATCTCAAACAAAAAGGTGTATTCAATCCTCCAGAGCGGCTGTGTTTCATACAGTTCAGCCCCATTTTAATTGAAAGAGGGGCTGCAATGTTTTTTTTTTTTTATCTGACTGCAGTTTCATAGAAAGAATAATTAGAAGACCTTAATACATTTTCATTTTTTTTCTTTTTCTCTAGGATTTAGCCACAGCGGCCTTGCTAATGTAGTCTAAATGCTACTGGCAGTCTTAGAAGCTGGTTAATTTTAGAACAGATTCAGACAGCTTATAAAGCATAGGGCTTATAAAAGCAACTCCCAGGATGTAGATTCAATTTTTTTTAGCCCATGTTAACCATACTGAACACGGTCAAATTCTAGCAAAGATTCTGAAATATATATTCCATGTTTAATGTCATGGCAGGCGTCTCAAAGCACAGCATGTAGAAGATCAGACTCTGAATGTTTTGAAAGGTCAAATGCAGGCCGTTAAAGAATAGCTAATTCTCTCTTAAGGTATATTTACTCAGTTACTCCATTTTTACTATCATTATAGAATAAAACATTTTCTTGAACTAATTGCTTTATTCCAGATCACTGGGAAGTGCAGTTAAAATATCATCTTGTTTTTTTAAAACACATACACTCACTTTTAAAGGAGTAATTAGAATTAAACCCTATTTTAGGAGGCCCAAATGATGTTTTAACACCCCGCTCTATGTACCTCCTCCCAAATGAGTCATTCTTTATTTTCTATACACATTTATATGGGGAAACATATTTTTATGTGGCAAACATATTTTAGTTCTATTTATTTCCTGAGATTAACATACTAGAAAACAAGGTAAAGGTATAAATACATTTAACCTTTTCACTGGCTGTATTTAATGCCTTTATTTCTCCCTGGTAAATTCAGTTCAGCCAATACTCTCAATTGTGTATGAAAGTATGCATATGTGTGTTTTGTCATTTATTTTCCTTTACTTTTATGCTGTATTGATACACATATGACTCTTTCAAAATGCAACATTTCCCATCATGCTTACAATATATAATAAATAATTCCTTTATGTATGACCATACATGGATACCTTTACTATGAAACTAAACCCCTCAATCTAACCTTAATTTTTACCTTAATTTCCAGGAATATAAGGAAAATTAAGTGGAAAAGTGCACAGATTAAGTCTGATTAAGGGGTAAAACTACTGAATTTTCCCTTATTTTAA
>JBBKCR010000101.1:19689307-19700616 GCA_037577295.1 Ladigesia roloffi
TACTGTGTGTGTGTGGGTGTGGGTGTGGGAGAGAGAGAGAGAGAGAGAGAGAGAGAGAGAGAGAGAGAGTGTGGGTGGGTTTGGGTGTACATGAGTGATACGTAAAGGTATCCACTCTCCGGTTGATGATCAAAGCAATGAAATGGCGGTCTTCAAGTTTAAAAGAAAGAAAATAATTGAGCTTTTCAAATGAGTCAAGTGGAATATGTCTGCATATTACCAGGACTTAAAATGGGTTCAGTCAAACCAGGCAAACTCCTGCTTGCTATTCACTTTCTGAGAAGACTCAGCTGAGCTTTGTGCTCATTGGTGTCATATTAAGTCAGATGATAGCTGGACGTTCTTCCGTTAATGGAGAGGCAATTCAATGTTAAGAAATCACCTTGATGCTTCAGGTGCACATGCTTTTTCTACCCAGTGATCTGTGCCTCTTATTATGCCCATTACTACACTCCTAAAATGAAAGATCTCTGAGCTATTCTTGGTTTTAGTGTACCATGAAAATGCCACAAAAACCTTTTTTCTGCAGACCCCTGGGTGGCTGCTCCACTTGCAAAGTGGAAGCTGTGTTGGATATTTTTGATTCTTTTGATTCAAGTGATGCTTACCGTTAGAATGAGAAGCTCAATGCATTTATTAAGTTAATTCCTAACTAGTAATGATCCATGTTTTAACATATTATTATTATTAGTAGTATTAGTAGGAATTATTTATTGTTGCTTTATCAATTATTATTTCTTCTTTATGGTTATTTTAATAATGCAAATATTGATCTTATTTATGATTTTGGATAAAAGTTAGAAAAAATTATTTTGCTAATTAAATTACGCCTCTTTCCCAGTCTGGCAACACTGCAGATGTAGATTGAGGACAGCAAAAAAATAAATGTATTTTTATCAATGAGAGGTTTTAAACCTCTACAACTCTTTATACTGGTGTATCAGATAAACATCAGTTTTGTCACCTGAACACGTTACTCCTGACAGTGTTAATCAATACAGCTGGCAACATGCAAGCAAACCTTAATGGAATAATTTTGACAGTTAGGGGTTGAATCTTACAATCTGCCCAAAGAGTTTGATGCACTGAGCTGGCAGCTTCGCACGGCTGGTAACAAAATGGCACTGTGTTGATAAATATCAATCTTCCCACAGAAGTGCACAGTTTCATGAAGTGCTTGGCAATGGCTTTCTTCATACCAAAAAATCATGTAAAACTGTCACAGAAATAGCATTTGTACATGATTAAATTGCTTAGAAATCTTGATTTGCCTCCTCACCTAGGAAAACAAGAATCCAACTTGTGTTGTGTGGCTTAGCATATTGTAAATGTTTCTACATTACCATTATATTTCACCCTGAACAAAAACAGCTGAGGGACCTCAAAATGAACCATTCTGTAAAGAACCCAGAGTGAATCTTCTGAAACATCGCTCCAAAGGATGCTTTTTGGCCCCTTTTCTTTTCAAGAAGATACATTTCTATTTCTGTCCTTCTTCCCGAGCCTCTCTCTGCCCAGTACTCCCCTAAGGCTGCAGAGAAGTGTTTGTCTGGATTATTTTGCTGTTCTTTATGATAATCTATACAGAGCAATGAAGCTTTACCCAGCATTTCTGACATAGTTTGTCAGTGAGAAGTTTACAAATGTCTACAAGGCAAAGTGAGCCATTTAAGACCGCAGGGGAGACCATTTGAAGCCTAGATTGCAGTCCATTACTATTTTGGCAGGGGCTCAATGCAGAGCATCCACTCTGGAACACAGAATTGTTGCGTGCTTTCTGCATGTCAGAACAGAGGCAGATGATTAGACAGATTAGCCATACTGCCCAGTACAAGCATGTGACGAAGCTAATGCTCTGTCCAAAGTCATGTTCTGCAAATCAGGTCTTAGGTAACAGGGGACTACGCAGTTTACTTTCTTTCCGGATCTAGGGCGCATTTATTGCCAAGCAGGCCAGTGGCCATTATTTATTTCTACTTTTACAAATCCATAGAGTATCTTCATTAGACACATTGCACCTCTTTGGTAGCACTCTCTACCCTGAATGTTCTTCATAATGGAGGCAAAAAGCTTTGGGAGTCATGATAACCCTGACAAAATATCCAACAAGATTCCTGTTCCAAAAACCCAGAATAGCCTATAAAGGAAACAAAGAAAAATCTAGCATAATTATCCCCACTCCCTTACATTAACAAAGACAAAACATGCCCCAAAAAACAGGCTCTCGCCCCCACAGCTTTCTAGACGAGCCTATTCATTGTTGGCTGCTTAATCTCAACACTAAATCTTACTTAACTACAATAAAACAAGGGTGTAACAGAGCGAACACACTTACATTTACAAACATCCTCACAGAGAAAGAGGCTTGCTGTAATGATACTGTTGCTAACTAGAACACCGGACCATCCTGGCAGGCACTGGCATTATGACAATGTTTTTATTTGTACTGACAACACCCATTAAGAAATAGGGTAGGAAAGTGTTTTGAATGATCTTGGGGCCAATTGACACTGGGAAAGGCTCCGAACACACCCAACCCTAGTCAGGACTTACAGAAAGGGAATGAGCGGGTGTTATATATGCAACCAGTATTAGAAATATAGTGTGACGGCAATGAAATCGTTCATAGAACTGATCTGTAGGTATCTGTATGAAAAAGTTTCATATTAGTTGGGAATAATGCTTCATAACTGTGTATAAATAGAAAAATAAAGTAACTTCCGTATATGGGAAGCTAATAAATTAACATGGATCACAAATGACTCAGCACAGTAATCTGATTTATATATAAAGGATTCTTTCCTAAGAACCGTAATAATGGAAAAAAAGAAGTATTTCAGAACTTTAAATAAGATAAGTTACGAGATACACCTGTGTGCTATAGAGTAATTCATGGAAAGCAAGTAAAGGTTCACATTCAGTACAAGTGTAGATTGAATATAACACAAACGAATACTTATATATGATGTAAACATCAGGAAAGGTTTGGAAAAATACTACACAGTATGGCAGAAATAGGTTTGGGAAACTGGATATGTTATAACAATCATCTGAGTGACTAATCCCGGCTCTCAGGAACATCACCACTAGGCCAGTGGCTTCTGAAAAGGCCTCCTGTATGAATAGCTTGGCTGGAAGTGGCAAGCAATCCATAACACTTATCTGGGTAGACTTACTCCTCTCCAATGGTCTACATGGTCATGTGAGTCGAAAGTCAACATTCTAGTGAGGTTTTAAGAAACCCAGAACAGCTTATTGAATGCCACCTCTTCCCATCTCTCTGAGTCAAAGGCATGTTTTGATCTGTTGACATAGGAGTCCTTTTAGAAGAAGAGAAAGGACCGGCGATCAATGGCCACGCGACCTTGGCGAATCCTCTCTCTCATGGAAGGAATGTGCTAGCTAGATTTATTGTAAAGTCACTTGAATGTAGCCTACACATTATTGCATTAGACCTTACACGTTTTGTTGATGAATGGATGGACGCATTAAATTCTGCCTCAGCTCAGTACATTTTGTGTGTATTTTACCAAATGCTTACCTTTGTTCATTCAAGGCATTTGAACCTATTAGGTTTTTTTTTGCTATTGACAGCATGCTGTGTCATATTGCCTGCTTAAAGCAGTGCAGTTTAAATTCTCTTGTAAAGGATCAAATGTGTTGCTGACATATCACGCTCCTCAGTGGTGCACTAAACGAGGAGTGATGTCAGAAATAGCTGAGAGGTGGAGCTCAGTCAAGCTTGAACGAAATAAATAAATGAAAACCTGCACTGATTCAATGCAGACACTAAATGCAATGAAAGTGCATGTTGTGGACCTTGTGTTTTAAAAACGGTGTGTGCATTAGTAATGTGGACCTTGCATTTAGAGAACAGTGTGTGTGCATTAGTGATGTGCTGTTTGTATATTTTTTTATTGTTTCAGACTAAAACAAAGGGAGAAACATGTTGATAGCAAATAGACTCAGCTTAAAATCATCAACTGTCACTTGTTATATTTCTGTGACCAAATTTTGGATCTTGAAATTGGCTGAATTTGCATAACTGTGATCACAAATTCCTGGAAAGCGAGAAATTAAATTCCATCCAAGAAAATTGGAGACTGCTAACTGCACTGGAACGAAAATGTTGATTGCAAACCTTTGGGAACAACTCACTATGCATGTTTGTATAAATCAGGTGTAAAACATTGAAATCACTGCTGAGACATCAGCTGTGAATTGATTTCATCTTTAGTTATTTTGTTCATTTCGACGGAATCAATCATTTTGCAATGGAATATGAACTCTGAAAGAGATTTACATGTTCTGTTTGATTGTTGATCTTTAGGTAAGCAGAAATCAGTCTCTTGGTATCTTGGGGGAAGTTTACTACATAAAGGGAGGAGTACTTGTGTAAACTAATTGGTACAAATTGAAAACAGGAATATTTGAATTAAAGTTAAATGATCTAACTTTTGTTTGTTACGATAAGAACTATCTGAGGCTGTTACAGTGAAAAATAAAACGGTAAAATACAGAGACTGTTGTGCATTTTGGAGGGTTCAAGGTCGAATCAGAGTTTCTTTACATTGACATTTACGGCATTTAGGAGAGCCTTTATCCAAAGCGTCTTCCATTCCTAACTACAGGGGGCGCTCTCCCTGGAGCTACTTGGGGTTAAGGGTCTTGCTCAGGGACCCAGTGGTGGTGCTGGGGGTACGATTTGAGTATCCTACGCACTGAGCTACCTCCACCCCTCCACCTTCTTTCTTGGAGTTCCTAGTTTTTTATCAATAGGTTCAAGGACTCGTAAAGGTGGAACAGACATCACATATTTGACATTTTGGCTTTTACTGCACATACTAATGTGAAGCTCCAGACGGTTTTCTCCTCTGTCCTTGTTGCCCTGAAAGCCTTCCTCCGAACTGCTCATACAAAGTGTAGTCTGCTTCAAAATCCTCCAATCACAGGACAGTTAATAAAGCAATGACTGATAAAAAAAGACTAACCCTAGTGAGAAGCGAAATCATCTGCAAGTGGAATTAAATAATTTCCAAGAATGAAATGATTTGAAATGTAGTCTAGGAATAAGTCCAATAATTTCCCTGTAACATTCTTTATAAGATATATTTGACTGAATTTGTGCTACTTTAACTTGGTAAGATGATTTTAAATCCAGAGTAGAGTATAAATCCCGGACTGGGTTTATGCCTTTGTTTTCTGTTACAAACATCGCAGAGGGTTCACTTACTTGATGTGTTTGTGTGTTCTGGTTCCAGACGTTTCTTCTCTGTTTCTGTACCATCTCGGCAAGATCAAGACATTGATCTACCTAAAGTAGCTCTTCGAACTGGACACACATGCTGTTAGCTTCTTCTGAAGAAAAAAAAAAACCCACACTCAACACTCTCCCGTTAGCAAGTGGATTATGGGGGAAAAAAAGTGATGTACAAAAAGCCGCGGCAATTAGCTTCAAATAGATAATGGCTTTCAGTGGCTTGCAGACAAATGAGTCCAGGTCTTCAAAGATGGAGGCCCTCGCTGTGTTTGAAGGTCCGATGTTGTGACGCAGGGGAAAATGGATGAGCAAACTTGACACAATGTTGCAGTACTGTTTGCTGTTTCAATTTGGATATGCCCAGGTGTTTGGTTTTTGTTTCGGAGTACTCATGCAGATCCAGGAGCGCTGTAGACGGCCAAGGCGCACATGAAAGATTGGCACTGTTTGATTTTTCAATAGCTCTCCGCTGTGCCAGACACTTGTTCTCCATTGTGATCTGCTGCTGCATTTTGAAGCTCATCCATACACACATACACACTCTCCCACAGAACAGCGTGTGTTACATTTCCAATTAAAGTTGGTTTATCCGAAGCTTATCCATTCATTTAAAAACAAAAAAATACAGAAAATCGCATTCTTAGCTAGAGGATTTTTGCTTAATGTGCACTGGACTGTGGATTTGCAGTCTTAGACAGAGAGTAAAAAACATTATATAACAGAAATAAAACAAAGAAGCATGCATAGAGCGGAAAACATTAGCATTGTTATTAGTTGATTAGCATCTAGATCAGCAAATACTTTTAGAAAAAACAGCTTTCAAGTCAAGTTTATTTATACAGCTCATTTTTGTACAGAAAGGTCATTCAAAGTACTTGACAGGAATAGAATACAATCTTTTTAAAAATCAGGAACATAATATAGCAGGAAAAAATAAAACAAGAATAAAAGAAAGGAAATAATGCATAGGACATCAATAAAAGGAGAATTAAACTGCAATGAAAGGACAGAATATTAAAAGAAGGCAGAGTAGAATAGTGCATTTTTTAGCAGCTTTTTAAAATATTGATATTGATAGCCAGTCTGGTTTGGTTCCTGACAATGTGGTCTTCTCCAGCCATTGTGATTTGCATCAATGATTAGAAATAATATTGGATGGTAACATAATAACTGGGCCCCCTTAAGGAGAGGCCTGGGCATGATTAAGTCAACACACAGTTAGTTATTATTGTCTTGGAGCAGGATAAGCAAGTATGTTTCATGGCGATATATCCAAGAATTAACGATCCACAGACAGAAAATCCAGGGTTAGGTCAAACTGGGCTCAAAGTCTTACTTATCGAATCAGATTTGAAACAGTCCAATTGAAAACACTGATCCTGTTTTCTTTAAATTATTTGTTCATTTTATTAGAATCTCAGATGGGCAAGTCCAGTCTTTAGTGATACACACATTAGCCTGGTATAGTAAATAAGTAATGTCTGTGGCAGCCAGAGGCGTTTTTAATGTTGGGGGGGAGCCTCAGTCTACATCTTGCCATGGGGGGTGGGGGGGTTGCTATAATGATTCTGGCGCCCATGCTTGTGGGCCCCCAAAGACTGGAGCCAGCCCTGCATTAATATTTGTGCATTTTTATATTGCACATAACTGGCCTTCATTTTGGGGTATTTTTTATGACAAATTACCTTACAAAAATGGTCCTACATGATTCTGAAATATTACATTAATGTACAATAAGGTTAAGAATGTTTTTCCTCTTCTCCCATAAAGGTCCAGTGATATGAGTTTTCTTTATGGCAGCAATAATGTTGTATATTAGAGCACACGATGCTCTTATGTGTACCACAGGCTCCAATGTAATTTTTCTCTGACTGTATTTTCGCATCCCCAGATTGCGAACTTGACAGATATGTTTAGCATTCGTCATGTCCTCCACTTGCAGTGGTGGTGCTGCCGCATCACCTTGAGACTGCGTTGCGTTTTTAAACGCTTGACAAATTTTATAGTGCACTCCTTGTTCTGTGATCCACACGTAGGATAATATCAATCCATTAAGTGCCTTCCATTTCGGGCATGCGCCACATTTATAATCTGGCAAACGTCTTGGGAGAAGTAAATAAGCGCATGGTGGTTTTTTAGCATGCAGCTTGCGGCCGCTCCCTGATGTGTATTCACCATGCCTGTTTAACCAATCAGTTCCACTGGGACAGATAAGGGAGTCGGCATAAGTGCGGCAAATAAGGTACATACTCAAATGAATTTGTTATTCATTGATAACCCCCCTTTAGGCTTGTTTCCTTCTCATGCTTGCTGCGCAATATGAAAATAAAAATTAGCTCTGCACTACTGATACCTCGCCTGTCTTCCGCACCTCGCCGCTCCCAGTGATTGGAAAAACTTTGATACCTGCGCCTAATGCCAAAATACAAAGGTTGCAATCTCTTTCTCTTGTCTTGCGGCCTTGCAGTCATCCGCTCAGAGGTCAGAGCAAGGTCGCTGTGACAAATGTTGCCGTAAACAAGGCTAGGTGAGTGTATGCATGCGTCAGGTGTTATAAATCACCCAATCTGGGCTGATTAAGACTGCCTGCGAGCTGGAAATTCCAGGCCACACCATCTGTTCACAGTTAAACATATCTAAAAGCTTTATGGGCTCAAAACTGTGCAAACGTTAGATACTGCTAGATACTACTTGGTCTATGCTTCAGTTGTCTTACACATCTGTGTGTAGAAACTCCCCCAGTGCTAATTAGCATTTTGTGCTAAACGAATGACATCCCGAGATCACAGCAATAGGCTGGCATTCCATCAGCACTCGAAATGCTACAGCAAAATGGGCTTAATGTGAAGACCAATTTAACTGTTAATGCTTGAGATGTTTTTGTTCCTGTTTTTTCTGTTTTTCTAAAAGAAAAATGACAAATCTTGTCATCACTGCTCCAATTTGTGAATCTCAAAGTCGTAGCTTAAATGAGTGTGTGTCAGTTCAAGTTCCAAAGGGAGACATGTCATGAAATCCCGCCTGACACTGTCGTCACTCTCAGAAATAGAGAGAAATAAAGGAAAAGAAGACTCTTCAGAACAGGACAACATTGGCTGTTCACAGTGGAACCCAGGGTGAAGTGACAGAAGGAACATTTTTCAACTGTGAATGATTAAGTCTCAAATCAGGGTCCAGATGAAGAGTGTATTTTCTAAATTTACTGTGTTTGTGGTTGTCATTCATAAATAAATGTACTCCATTGAAGAAAAGCTTGTGCTATCATAAGGGCTACTACATATGCTCTTGCATTTGTTACATTTACGTTTATAGTAACTAGCATTCATGCTAATCCAGAGTGACCCACAAAAGTGCTCTGATGTCTTCTTGGGAATTGGGCCTGTAGTGCAAAGATACCTCTACACTAAGAGACAAGTCAGTAGTCAGTAGTTTAGTCATCCATGAATCTGATCCTTGCAAATTATCTCCAGATGCGTTAATGGTCAACTAACTTTAGTAACTCACTATAGTCAATTTCAAACTTAAATAGAAAAATAAATTGTGTATTTTGATTGCAAAAACTACAGAATGTAGCTATAAAATTCTTATGAGGAGCAACTTTACTGATTTATTTATTTCCACAAAAAGACTTGCCCTCAGTAATCTATGTTTAGAGTGTCAACACCGATAGCTCACTTTGAAGAAGTGAAATGGCTCTTGGCTGCCATAAATTAAGCTAAAAATAATAATAACTCCTTATGTAGATCCTGGATTTATGAGACATAACTCATATGTACACATGATTATTCATTGGTTTGAACTTGCTGTAATGAAACATCTCAGATAAGTTAAAATAAACTTACCATAAAATCCTTTACAGAGTTAGTAGAACCACAGCAAACCTTTGCTGGAATATTGCCTTAAATGAGCATGTGCACAGAGGTGGGCGGAGAAATTGTGAAGAAGGTTTTTGGTTTTGTAAAAACCTTTTTTAAGTGAATGGACAATGTCAGTTTTCCATGAGGTGGTAGGGTGTTGTAATTTTTCCACAGACGTCTAAATTGTTTATGACCAATTCCCACAAGTTCTCTGTATACATAACAGGGATGGGCGTGGCCTGGGAATGAAGCCTGCCATCATCAGTGGCTGAGTCGATCCATGGCTCGGGAAAGGGAGACTATTGAAAATATTGAACGAATGCATCTTTATGCATTACTCATACATCCAGCTTTAACCCATAATACTCTCCTCTAGTTCTCTCACCATCCACTGTCTCTCATCATCGCTTTGAATAAAAGCGCCTGCCATGATTTTAACGTAATGTAACAAAGCTATTGAATCACTAATGCCATTTTGGCCCTTATGTAACAATATTTAATACAATTATACACACTTTGTTCATAGTAATTTGAAAGCCTTGTACCTCTGTCTACTGCTTCTGACTCTCCCGCATTTCTTAACATTTACAATTACAATCTTTACATTTACAACCTAGCATACACTCTAATCCAGAGTGACCAACACAAGTGATTTATTGTGTACTTGGAAATTGAGCCAGTTCTGCAAAGATACCTCTACATTAAAAGACTAGTCAGTAGTTATGTCATTCCTGATTATAACTGGTCCTATCTCCAGATGCTTTAAAGAGTGGTATACATGTATGCCGGATGATTGTAATGTAAATTAATGAGTATGTGTAGTAGTACAGAGTACAACATTGTACAACACTCTCAGTGTATGTACTATGAACTTAAGGTGTGTAATTGTATTAAATACTGTTATTTAAGGGTCAAAATGGCATAACTGCATCTGGAGATCCTATATTACTACTCTATTCCCACAGCTACCATAGGTGGTCACTATTCTTTCATAACTAACTAAACTTCATTTGAACATGTCATGAAAATGTCGGTTTGCAGAGTATAGCCGATAAAAACTTTTTGTCTTAAGCCATTAATCTCTACTGCAGTTTTATGCACAAAACAACAAACAAAATATGTGAAACCCCAACCCTAACCATAACCCTAACTGTAATGATTTATTAGAGCTTTATTAAACTACCCAAAACTCTGCTTTATCTCATCTATACTAAATATCGATAAACAGTGATAAAAAGATGAAGTAAATATGCAAACCAACCAAAAAACCTATTATATTTTAACACAAAGCAGCAGAGGCTGAACCCATCCAAAACTACGAGAATGTGGGGGATTTGACAGCATCTCATTTGTTGCTTATACGCGCATGACATGACTGAAAATGCAGTTTTTTTATTGTTCAGGGCTGTGGCCCAGTGGCCCAGATCCAGGCAAGCCTACGGGAATGACCCCAAGAACAAATAAGTTGTTCTTTGGACTGTCCTCCTCCAACATATGTGTGTGAAACACATCACTTGATTATTGTCTGTCCTGTGTGTACACTAAAGAAACCCACAAGTGGAGCATTAGCTTCTCAGCAAAAGTCTGCCATCTGAAGCAGACCGCAGACCTCTATTTTGTTCAAATATTTATAGCAACAAGCAGAATCAGGCTCAGGGTTCCAGTGGCTTAATGGAAAGGAGAACGCTGCCATAGCAAAAGGAATAACACTGAATCCTTCAACACTGAGTGTTTATTTGAAAAAAGAAAATGCAACATTACATTATTCACTTAAAACTATTTTTCATTTTTACATTTGAATATTGACTTAGAACACATGAACCATCATGACAAAAAAGTGACGTAACTTTTATTTTACATTTATTGCCTACTGACGTTTCTACACACCTTAGATAAAATCAAACATTTTACCTAGTATGTATGTTGAGAGTTTCACTTGTGAAACCAGTGCCTTCAGGCATGGATTTGAATCTTCATCACATAACACAGTTTCAGAGAAGTGTTTCAAAATGCTGCTTTTGCACTGCGCATGAAGGGAAAATAAATATATACAGAGTTAGAATGAAACTCTGTATATCCAAAAACCTTTCCTATTGTGACGGTGGTATTTGTTTTGTCTTTTTTGGTTCTTGTTTTCTGTCTGTGGATTAAAGGGGGACTTTTATTGTGGCACGGGTTTTGTTTAAGGGTTT
>JBBKCR010000101.1:19721371-19731492 GCA_037577295.1 Ladigesia roloffi
TATATATAAATGGAACAAACTAAAAGATGGATTGTAGTGCAGAATTTTTACCAATTTAGTGAATTTAACATACATATAAGACACAAGTATAACATGCTAAATATAAAGCATGACTATTTCCCCAGGATGTTAAGTTCACCTAATAAATGGCATTAAAATATGCAAAAGTGTGTGCTCTGTAGGGTACATAATATATTCACAAGGGCCATCTAAACTCTTGCAAACGACACAAGCTTGGAATGAGTTTGGATGAAGGACTATCGATTATGCTAAAAACAGTTCTGTCAGAGTAAAAATCTACTACCCGCTTGGATAATTTCATTAACAGTACAGAAGAGATAGTGTACTACAAAGGTACATGAGTTGTTAGCTCTTCATTAACCTTAGAGCCGGACTGCCTTTTAACATGGGTCATGGTGACATTCGTATTAAAACTCGTATTTTACAGCCTAGAACAATAAGATCAAACACGTGAATCATCTGGACTGTTTTTTCATTCACACATTCTTCTGGATAACGAGCGAGTCAAGGTGAGGCTCATTTATTTGCTTTGCATCTAATGGATGGAGGACTGGACTAGATGGCATTAAGTTTTAATCACTCAGCTACATGGGTTTCCACTAACAGTCCCCCACAGGGCATGTCTCTGGCTTTTATGGTCAGGGGAGACAGGTCACTTTCATATGCTGAATGAAGGAAAGGCAAGAGAGAAAAGGAGCAAAGACGGAAGGAGAGAAATAGAGATTATACTCAGTATCGCTGTCAACTTTCTAAAGAAGCCCTTGAATTCTAATTTATCCAATTAAACAAACTCAAAAGAGACTTTGTGAAATTCTGGGGCCTTATATTGTGCATAAAGAGTAGAGGTTTGAGAATAACTCAGTGAGCTGAAGGAATCTTATAGAGTAAGTGAAAGAATAAAAAAGAAAGATAGGGATATTTACAGAAGAGAACACATACAGTAATGGTATCTACAGTTCTCCATGTCAAAACCATTGGGAGGTTTTGCGGCTTTGAGGGCTTTACTCTTCCTAAGGTTGGAACAAGATTATTTTTATTTCTCCAGTTCAAAGAACAAAAAAAATTTCCTTCAAACACTAAAGGTGTCTTTTGCATTAGAGGTCATGGTCTTTCTCTATGACTGTGCATCCTGACTGTGCATACCCACGTAACTCAACATGACACAGATCATCTACAGATGACAGCTGGAATGACACATCAAGAACATTTATAGACTCTTTTCAACAATACAGCACTGTTCAGCCTGCCAGTGTCTGGATTTGGGTGGAAATTGCTGCAAAAACCCATCACACAATGTTCTCTTTTTCATTATGTTCCAACAGCAGATGTTCTGGCAACTGGAAATGACAAGCTTGTGGAGACTTGCATACAGGCTATCTCTCTATTTTGTTCTTGTGGAAGCCTTCACCTTTGGTAGCCAAAGCACCTGTCAGGGAAAGAGCATGAAAGCCTGTGTTTAGAATCAATAAAACATTGCCCTGATAAAAGAATAAAGGTTCCTATGCATGTTTAGGTTGTATGGCAGCCTGCAGAAAAAAAAAAAACCCAGGTTACTTTGTACTACAGTCAAAAAATCTTTTGAAAAAGTGATTTTGTTAAAATAACACTTTGATTGTGGGTCATTCATCTTGAAGGAGGTTGATATAATGGTGAGATCATGTTCCCAATTCAAGAGGTAGGGATGTCTTGTGATGGCATCTTCTTTAAAGTTTTTCCAGTAGAATCTGATTCCATTAACTCAGTATCATATCAAACCGCTAAAAGATGAATTGTGATCACACTCTTTATTATATATCTGCATATGTTGCAATTTATGTAGCAATAATCCCACTAAACCTGTTTTAGCTAGACATATTTCCATTTTTTTAAATTGACATTTTGACTAGATCCATGAAATCAGCTAAAAAAAAGCCATTACAAGCTGTCGTTTTTTTTGGTCAATTTCGTGAATCTGCTTATAAGCTCAATAGCCGTCAGAAAATCTCGAAAACATCACAGGGCTAATAGCTTGCAATAATTAAGACCACTGAATGTATTATTACAGCCAGTGAAAAGTTATTATTGTTACTATTACAATAGTAACAACTCTGAAATTATGTATTTAATTATAAAAATCGGGATCAACAAGATATACTAAAAATTTAATCAAAACTGAATAACAGTATGGTTAGAAGAGATGGATTTTTGACTAGTAAAGATTTCTCAGATAACGAATAACTGTAAACATTCAGTGAAAAATATTTACTTGAATACTTGTTGCAAAGTTTCTTGGGTGAAATTTCAGTGCAATCCAGTTAAAAATCAGCAGCTGTTGAGGGTTTTACAAAAACTGCAAAGATGATGAAATTTAGCTCCCAGGGCCAAATAAAAAAATAATAACTAGAAAAGTGTTTGAAGTGAAGTTTTGCAAGGTCCCATGAGTTTAAAAGAAGTTTTCACGTGAACCATTTCAAGAAAGTCCTTGACATGAACTGGGAGGTCTAAATGAGTTGATATGGATTACCTTTGAGTGTTTTCTGTACTTTCTTGAAGATGATTCAATGATTTGCAACTTTGGAGGTCCCCCCCACACTGTATTGGCCTTGAATGTAGGTTTTAGTTACTTTTGAAATAATTAAAAAAAAAAGACCAGGGGCCTCATTTATAACTGTTGCGTACGCCTCTTTTTACGCACAAGTTGCGATCTATAGAAAAAAACTTGACGTCAGAATGTGCATATATGTGCGCAAACTCTGACCCATACGTACGCACAATTTGGAAGGAAAAAAAAGTGACCCCGAGTGAAGAGATTCAAAGAATCAAAACGTTTTCAGTCACATGTTCAGTACAGATTACATTTCTTTGTGCAATGAATTTCTTTCTTTGCTTTCAACACACAAATGCCGAGGTTAGGTTAAGCAATTTAGATTTTAAACAAAACACAATTAGAACAAAAGTGTGTAAAAAAATTAATAAACAAAAATAAGTGTGATGTGCAGATGTGGATGATATTGTGCATTTGCAAATGAAGGAAATGTGCAAAGGAGCAAAAATGACAGTAAGGGTGAATATATTTGTACCTTTATAATAACTCCTTGTGTGCCTAGATACCTAGATGTGTGCTTTTGGAGCTTTGTGCTGAACAGTCCAATGTTAGAGATACGAACCGCACAATCCCGGTACAAATACAGGCAATAAGGGCTCCATATGAAAACAAATTCATTCATGTAAATAGAAAACATGTGCGTTCGATTAATGATTAAACTGGGCATATTCACTACAGCTTCTGTGGAATAATGGGTCAGTCCTAAGAAGTCAATATTGGAGTTGCACAGCAGATGTTTCGACTGATCATGTTTTGGTCTCATACTGCGAGTATTCAAATGACTGCGGGTCCCAGACTACCTTAGCCTGGTTTACGGTGAAATATTTTGGTGGTCCTGTGCGGTTTGAAGACTGGGTTCCTGTGTTCTTCTGGATTAACGATGCTGTAAAGGGAGCAGTGAATGGAGCAGACTGCACCCTGTAACTCCTCCCACCTACTGCTCTTTGGTCTCTGTGAGGGGGTGGGGCAGACAACAAAATTCTTTTCTTAGGATAATTTTTAAATCTGACCATTTTTTTTTTATTTCAGGCACCGTCCTGTTGGCAGCATTCACTTCGTTTACAGCTGTAGTAACCAGCTGCCAGCTTTTTGTTTGTCACCCCGCTACAGCAAACAAAATGTTTCTTTGGTTTTCAACTTCCCCCACAAGCACATCTATTTCTGTCTAAGAGAAATTTCTCTTTTTACTTTTCCATTCAACGCTTTTTTCAGGTTCAAATGGGGGCCTAAATATTTATGAGGTGATTTGCATTTACCATGTATGGTTGAACGGGGGCGTGTCGAGGGCAGAATGTGCGGCACATCCACGTGCGAACAATTCCAGGAAGGGTGCGATTTTTAAAACTGAATTTGCTTGGAGTTGCGCACGTTTTCATAAATCCGACTTTTCCTTTGCGTACGCCATTTTCATCGTTTGGTCGTACATACACGTTCAGTATGAGTTCCACGCAAAGTTTTAAAAATGAGACCCCAAAGGAGTAAATTTTGTTGAAACAGGTAGAAAGACTTCTTCAATGTTACATCTCCTTTGCAATGGTTCTTCTTTAAAGAGGTTTACACTGAAACACCGTTTAACAGTTTTTTCAAGAACCAGAAAGGGTTTTTATTCCCTTCTCTTCCCATTTCTCACCGTTTTTAGCATCGTACTTACAAAGACTGAATAGAAATTCTGAATTTGGAGATGTTTTCAGCCTCATCTTCTCTGACTCATTTTACACCACCATTGGATTAATCATTTAGAGTCACAAATGGGGTCACATCTTACACCATAATGTGTTCTTGCAGTTCTCTTCCTTTCTTTTTTTTATATTCTCATGATGTTTAACCCTCCCCTCTTCCCCCGCCGTGTTAATACGCTGTTATGCGGCATGTCATTCAAACTGTCTTCAGAAGAAGCTTGCCGTTGCCCGTGACATTGACATTCTCAGCCCGAAATTAAAATGTGCATTCGTTTTTTGAATCCTGCCTTTCATTTTTTTGCGTTTTTTTTTTCCTTCTTCTCTGCTTTATCAAGGAGGGTATTGCAGCAAATAGGCAAGTGAAACAAAATTAAATCTGTGTATTAAATCAGCTGCCGCGCAAGCCGCTCAATCGATATATGCTTCTCTCTATCTGTTCCAGTCGAGTGCACAGGCCAGTGGCAAACTATTAGGTTATTACAAAAGCAAATCAGTCACCAGAATTAATTTTCTTGAAAAATATGACTCTTGCAATGAAGAATTAATGGCTATAAAGGAGAGATGTGTTGCTGAATTTTCATTACACCACTTAGGGCCTCCCTCTTTTTTCTTTTTTGGCACTTTACAAAAGAAAGAGAGAGAGAGAGCGAGAGAGAGAGAGAGAGAGAGAGAGAGATGTTCGCCTTATTGGATGTCGTTCATCTTCGCATAGACACATTTCTCATAGCAAATCACTTTATGTCCATCACTGTCATTGTCGTGCATGATTATCCGGAATATGACCTTGTTTTCGGTTTGCAGTGTTCCCGAACAAAGACTGCCAGGGTCCCTTTCATCCGTTTATCTGCATAGGAACAAATATCCACTCTACAGACATTAGTTTGCTTCACATTCCAAGCTCCATTAAGCTGTTTTTTCATTGACTACACATGATTCATGTCTTCTTTAAGAGGATACAAAGGTTTCCAATTGTTGTAGAAAATCCAGGATGGATCAAATGCTGAGGTGTAAGTTTTGAAGTGAAGTCTGCTTAAAGAGAAGGAGAAATTTGAATGCGTCCCTACTGATGTGGGGATGTTGAAAGCCTTCTACTCGAACATCTTCGCTTCGTCAAACGGCAAACTTTCATCTGGTCTCGTGACGATACCCAGAGCATGCGTTATATCCCCGTCCTCATCGCGGAGTCCTTAATGTATTTCTTAATCACGAATGTAATCGCTTCAGTGTTTCGAATCCTGCATCAATTTGCGCATTTTTCATCTTGCTTTATGAAAAATACCTACAGTTGATTTGCCAAGGCAAACACTGCCATGTTCACAATTGTTTGTGCAAATTATCGTACATTTGTTTTGATGCAAAAAATGAAGGGGGTTATTTATACAATGGAGAATTTACATAATTCTTCCAGGCTCACGAGCATAGAGCCTGATTACCAGGCTGACTCTTTTGCGTTCAGAACTGGCCGAGGAACGTTCATTTGCAGTCTGAAGCGAGCTTCATACTCAGGCACTTGAGGAAAAGGAACTCGCGAATCAATCCGTTTCGAGGCTTCCAGGGTTCTTGTCATGGGGGTACATTTTTTTCCCCTCTTAATCTGGAATGAGATCTTTTTCTTTTTTTTTCCACGGTGGAGTGAAATATTGGAGTGTACACAAAGGACGAAACAAGTCGCATTTCACCTCTGGACAAGCACATTTGCACATTGATCATATTTATATTCTAGCTGATGTTTTGGCTAGGGGATAGACTTGATTGAGCATTGTGGAAATGCGAGGCGGGGTAATATAATATTCTGATGAAGGCAGGCTTTCCGTCCATGCTGGGTGATATTGTCAAAATGGAAATATCTTAGATATCTTTCAAAGAAGCGCTTGATCCAAGTAAGTTAAACTTTTTTTCATTCATTCCTCTACTTTTCTAGACTGAGATTACCGTCAAATTTTATTTACTTGGTCCAGGATGCTGCCACCAAATGTAATCATAAGATCCCTGATCGCCATCCCATGAAGCATGAAGAAAAGTGAATCTTTATCTTTACTTTTCCCGTCCTTCTCCCATCTTACTTTCAATCTCTCTCAATCTCTGCCGCACAAACACACACAAGCACTATATTTTTTCTATAGATGAATCATCTCTCTCTGTCAAAATGAATAGCGAAAAGATTTAATGGCTTTATTTACATGGGCCAGGGTCCGAATTGATTACACTTGAAATCGACAAAATGGCATGTAGTGAAAAACCACACATATTAGATAAATGGCACACCCCATCACTGCTGAACAAGAATGATGGCACAGCGCAGATTAAACGCAATGTAAATCAGTTTCGTTAATTGGTGGATTAATCAGCTCTGGACACACCAGAGCAAAAAGGTAGACTACACAGTCTGTAGTTTACACAACATTTTAGTCTTTTGGGATCTTCTTTTATAAATTTGCATTATTTGATTTATGGTTTTTTTTTTCTGAGAGCATACTTTAATGACCCTTTAGAAAGCTTTTTAAGTCCTGCTTCCCAAATATGCACTTTTCACAACACACCTCATCAAATGTATGTTGGGCAGTATTCTGGTAATATATAAGCCAGTTGGTGAAATATCTACGATAAAGTTCCACTTTTTTGTTCCACTTAACATTTTAAGTGCACTTCTTTCCAAAAGAATGGCTCTAATTTTATTGAGAGGCTTACTAACATTCTATCATATGTGAGAGAGAGAGAGGGAAAGAGAGAGATAGAGACAGAGAGAGAGAGAGAGTGAGAGAATGAGTGTGTGTGTGTGTGTGAGAGAGAGAGAGAAATGTATTACTTGCTCTAAATTTGAGTCACTTGTATTGGCTGCATACCAGAGCTTTCACCTCCCCCCCTCTATCTCTTCTACTAATGTTTATGCATGTGTCTCTGGGGTTTAAATCATCTTTGCACATCAGCCACACTGAATATATTTATTTTAAAACATATATAGTTTGGAACATACTGCTGGTTGGGCAGTTGACCTCTTTTGGTGCTCTTAAATTATTTTTGTTATATTAATAAATACCAAATAGCTACTCTGGTAAAAGCTCTGATTGGAATCTATTAGCTACACTGTTATGGTAAAAAAAAAATATTTAAATACATTACTCAATTATAGTAATAAACTGTAATTAATGTACAATTAGAATAATTATAACCCTATTATGTCTGACTTACTATATATTTATATCATTTTTTGTACAATACAATGCCCAGTCACAAAACTTAAATCTGCGACAGGTGAAGTGAATTGTATTAATTATCTTATTACAGTGGGGACTGTCAAAAAGCTGGATATATTAGGCATGAAATGAAAAGTCAGTTCTTGAAGTTGACAGTAGGCAAGCATAAGGGTCGGCGACATTTTGACACAGGCCAGCTTATGATACTCAGTATGCAGTGCTTGTAACGGTGGCCCAGAGAAGGACAGCTAGTTAACATGGGTGCCCAGGGCAAATGCTAGCATCTGATGCCATCCTATTTGATGAATAAGTCAGTATGGCTGGGATAGAATTGCACCAGAACACATTTAATTCTGCTACATACAGTATGAGGCTGCATAGCTGCAGACCAGTCGGAGAGCCCATGCTGTCAATAAAAATCACCTATAATGTACACACCAGAAATGGAACATGGAAGAAGAAGGCCTGGTCAGATCAAGATCAAGTTTTCTCTTAATTCATGTGGATATCTTGGTGTGTGCGTCACAAAGTGCTGGCACTGGGATTTAACATGGGATGAAGCAGCGTGATGCTTTGAGAAACAGTTGGTCCTGGTATTTTTGAGGAATAATTGGAGGTAGGCAGGTGCATTTAGGATAAAGCAAAAAACTGTTTAGGAATGCTCTCAGGAACATGACAAAGATTTCACGGTGTTTTCCAATTGAGTATCTGTGAGACAAACTGTGAGACATGGACAAACTAGTCCATGAGAGTCCCATCTTGCAACAAAAAATGTAGATTTTGCTACTAATGTGCCTCTATAATACAAGGCAGTTGATTTTAATTAATAAGTATGTACAACCTCTGTTTGTATGACTTTTACAGTTTGTATGACTTAGTTCCTATACACAATTACTAATATAAGGATCAAGTTTCAATCTTATTTATAGCACAGTACTAGAAATAACCATATATTACTTTATAATTACTATACATGATGTCAGTATTAAAAATGTTGGTAATTAGAACTATTATTAGATCTTGATTAATATACACTGTTAAGAAAGTAATACTCGGTATATTAGAATTACTGCCCACAGGCTTAGGTTGTGGTTTTAATGCAGGGTTACAGATGTAAGATCCTTTGTTGTTTATTGATAAGTCTATAGGTGTTGCTGGGGCCTTTAACTGGGTTTGACTGCAGATACTATCAGGCAGAACAAACAAGAAAAGAAAAACATGCTGTAACTCAAGCTGTCATCCAAATGTTCCAGTATCAAATGCATGCCGTTGTATATATGGAAATCTAGCAGTCTGTACCAAATTAGATTCCACAGCCGTACCCTACACATGCTGGAAAAGGGGGGAAAAGAACGACATCTCACACAAACCATTATGCTTCCAAGGCTGTGGAGCTCCCGCGGGACATCCCTGAGATGCTGTTTATTCAATGAAAGGAGGCATGCATTCTTCTAAATTCTCTCCATCGTTCAGCACTACCACCCCCCTCCCCTCAGCCCCTGTGGCCGGCTGTGTAAGGGCGATGATGGGGTGAGTGGAAGATAGAGGGGTGATATGTAGCGTGTGTGACCTTGTACCACACACACACACTTCTCTTCCTGCCGCCTTATCGCCTGGGTGACCTGTCTAAACCCAAAACGCGAGAAGGACTGCCGGTGATGGAAACTCAGCATTTTAAAACTCAGTCTCTCCTCATCAGATATGCTCTTTGAGCCGGGACGATGCTGTAAAAATGTAATATCATAAAACACACAATTAACACAATTAACATCTGAAAAACGTGGTTTGTAAACAAGCATAGCGCACTATTTGGTACTGAGCTGTTTATGATGTTTATAGGCTCCATAATTTATCTCATTGTCTTATCTTCTGAAACATGCACTTATTCATTGTTCTTGATGTACTGACAACACATTCTGCTTTATGTATCAAACTTACTCAGTGTTGTGCAGTTTCTCACAACATTAATATGTAATCATCCTTTGGGAGGTTTGCTGTGTCCATTCTGTGCAGTTTCTAATTGTTCTAGTAAAGGATAAAGGGGGAAATCTGTACACTGTCCCAGCCACACAACACTGGAGCAGCAGGAATGGAGGATGGATGCATGGACCAGGTTGGTCAAGGTTACCAACAGAAAAGCTGAAATGCAAAACAGGATGTCTCCATGGTTGCATCAATAGGATGGACAAAACTATTCAAGAAGATAGGATGTAAACATACAGATACAAAGAGCCTGATTTTCAGGGTTATTCGCACATTGTCTGAAGTCTTAAACACAGTTGTCTTTGGGGAAGGGGCCAGTGCAAAATGCTATAGTGCCTGTAGGAAACGTGAATATCACACCTGGCGCATAGTTCAAATGGGTTGACTTAAATGAGTAAATTAGTCATGGGTGTGTTTGTGGCATAGCATGCAATAAACCAATCAGAGTTCACACTCTCGCTCCCTTTAAATACCTGGTGCATGTTCCATGGTGTGCGGTGTACAATCATGGCAGAATTAAAGGACGTCAGGAAAGATTCTTCATTGAAGAAACTGATTTGCTCATGCGTGAGGTGAAGGCTTGGGAGCAAGTGATCTTTGGGGATGGACAGAATCCTCATCAGTGATTTCAACTTAGTTTAGCGACCATTTTATATATCT
>JBBKCR010000101.1:19739020-19755416 GCA_037577295.1 Ladigesia roloffi
ATACAGATACAGATAATTCATCTGTTTAACAGATACAGATACAGATACAGATAATGCTGTACTCGCTCATCCCTAGTGTCCACTATGTATCCATTCTGTTGGCTACATATATAAGATCCATCTAATCTGTTGATCCAACTTGCATATGTAAAGTTATTGATTATGGTTCAACTAATGCTGCAGAGTCATCCCGTTCTCCAGTGGTCAACAATCCTGGTCCTGGACATCAGTCTTCTCCAGAAGTTTAGTTCCAACCAAGAACTTTTTCAGAGTCCAGATTGGAGTGGTAAGTAGGGAAGAGGGGTCAGCAGGTTAGATACTTGTTAGATCTAAACACAGAAAGTATTTTTCCAGGAAGAGGAGTGGTGAGTGCTGCTTTAGGCCTCAGTTGCTGGCCACACATCAGTAATGGCTGTTTTTGTTTGGTTCACTTTTCTTAGCCCAACAGTGACACTGAGGTGTTTAAGAACTCCACCATCATTGCTGTGTGGGGCCCAATCTGTGAAACACTTACACACATCTTCTACACACTGCCACTACTATGTCAGTGCCACCACTGTGCTGAGAATGATCTACCACTCAAATAATACCTGCTCACCATTGGTCCTGTGAGGGTCCTAACCACTGATGAACACAGTAAAGGGGAAACAGGAGGACTGCAATCTGTAATTGTAGACAACAAAGTGCTCCTATATGGTCAGTAGAGCTGATAAAATAAAGGTAGTTGTACCCAGTGAAATGGCTTCTCTGTACATGGTACCAGTCAAAGGATTGAACACATCTTTTAAAATGTTTTAAAAATGTTCTTAAAGTCATTTAGACTTTATAACAATTGTAAATGTGGACAAAAAAAACAATAACTCAAATATCTCTATGTACTGTGAACATTACATTAACAATCATCTTTTCACACATTTGATTAAATATTAATTACAATCAAATTCTATAGGAATTGTACAGGTTTGGAGGTCTATGCAAGTTGCCTGACCGCAAACTTCGACATTTAAGAGATACCATCAGACCCGTATAAAGACTACAACAGGATCAATTCAATCTGTTAAACCTTATCAGGCCGTTTTCATCTCGAGCACTCTTATAATTCCATTAATCAATTAATCCATTTATTTTGATTGATTGCTCCTGTTCTGGAGAGATAATCCCCTGGATTACAGGCAGACGGCAGCCCAACACAATATGGGCAAGTAAGCAATCTAATGTGACTGTGTGGTCAAACTTAATTACATTTCTTCATTATTTTTGTTATTAATGGTACTCACAAACGTTGCAGTACTCTATGCTGAGCAAGTAATTCCCCCGCCAATCACGGAGTCATCATGTTTTTTAAAAGGCTATTAATCTGTGCACAGGAACGCGGCACACTAGAATAAGCATTTGCAGCTGGGGGAAAATGTAGAATAACTGTTTTGATAATGAAGTTTCTGCTGTTTATCTGGAGTCATGACAAAGAACAGATGGTGGAGAGCGGTGAATAATAACTAAAAGAAAAGACAGACTCAGTGACTTGGGCCTCGCTTCATTTTGTGAATGTAGAAACGGCTACGTTTACTGATCACAGCCCAGAAGCAAGTGTATTAGGGGCCACAATTACACACATCAGCAAAACACACATGCACACACACAATAGCAGCTCCTGAATACCGTGGCACAAAATACAGGACAATAGTCCTTTTTACTGTAATTCAATGAAGAACTCATATTTTTAAAATGTTATTTTAAAACATTATGCCATATGGACTAGCACCAGCAAACCAGCCTCAGTATTCTGTATTCAGAATGCAACTCATTGTACAGTCGTGTGCTAGTCTAAAAAAGGGCCATCTAGGATAGGGAAGGTTATTTGTTTGTCCAGTACGTATTTGTTTACTATTACATCACATACTATTACAAACAAACAAATCCTTCATTAAAGCAGGTGTTGCTGACAGTAATTGCAGTGGCCTCTGTCTCTTTTCCCTCCTCCACCTTTGTATTACTGTGAGATAAAACACATTTTTATTTTGGCATAAAATCAAATCTACACAACTTCCCTCTTTTGGACTTTTCAGTCGTATAGTCAGTGGTAGTCCCACAACAAAAAGAGAATAAAGATAACAACAGCTAGGTATACCAAAAAAAACCTTGTAGGCGATACCTGTTATCAACACTCTGATACGTATTGTCTGGGAATTTCCCGTTTAGCCAGGGAGAATTGTTCTCAGGTGTCAGAGATTCATGGAAATGAACAACAGAGTCCCTTTTTGCTCAAAGATTTAAGAAAGATTTAATTGCATCTGCAGATGGAGAACAGAAAACAGGAAAAATGTACTCAGAGACCAAAGTCATCTATGTCTCCAGAATCTTTTCTGAGTGACAATGATTTTCTTAACATCTTTATACACAAATTTACGTATGCATCAGCCTTGCAATTAAGAACAAGAGTTAAGAAGTCACTTCGACCCAGGACCACTCATTGCTAGGCAACCAATCTACATGTCCCTGAGTCAAATCTTATCAACATATGTACAATAACCCTACAAGTAAGCAGCATATTATTGGATTTTAAACTGACACCCCTTACCTAAGAATATATAATTCATAAATTCTAGTATAGCTACATAAATCACAGAGTAAATCTATGGGTACAGAACAAACTGAATCAAAAGAAATGAATCACATAAAAGAATAAATGCTGATTTTTCCACAACAATATGCACAGACCAAAAGCACAATTGCAAATAGATGATGAAGCTGCTGATGAACTATTATTGAAAATAAATGGTAACACTTTATTTGAAGGGGTCTACATAAGGGTGAAGCTTAGCCGTCATAAGAATGACATGACACATGTCATGCACATTACTGACACATTCGTGATGTTTATGACTGTTGCCATACTGTGTCATTCGGTTTTTGGAATTTCAAGATGACATTGTTTGTGTGTCACCAGTATGACAACATTGAACAATACTGTCAAGTTGCCATGACATCATCGTTCCAAACACCTTGTATTTTTCCCTTGGCTAATGTCAACACAGCACATTATGACAACAGTCATAAAAATCAATAATGTGTCATTAATGTGCATGACATGTGTCATGTCATTCTTATGACAGCTACATGTCACTCTTATGTAGACCCCCTCAAATAAATTGTTACCAAATAAAGGGCTGGCCTAACACATTATAAAGAAGCTAAAGGTACAGATTCATGGATGTGTGATAAATATAGGTTATTTTATAGTTTTATGATTCATATCCAGTGTGTTTGTGTATTTGTGTGAGTGTGTGTTTGACAGAGATAAGTTGGGAGTAGATAGAAGAAAGTCTAATATATCAGACTGCATATAAACTCAATAGCTATTGCATGAAATGTCTGTATATTATTTATAACTTATTGGGGGCACTACTTTGTCCCTTTTTGTCTAAACTGACCCGAACCTGCCCAGCCCACTGGTCACTCCGTGGGTCATGAATGGAACTGAGCGTCACTACTGTATGAGCTTGGAATGTGAATACCATAAAAACGATTTACATGATAACAAAATATTGAATTTCCAAATAATATCAGTAAAATCTGTAAAACATTTTGACTTTGACACATTTAATATGTTAAAATAACAATATTTTAAATCAAGTCATTTTAAATATATGTAGGCTCATCATGAAATATTCACTGGTTGGAAAGGGCAGCAGCTGGCATTTTCAAATGTTGTAAAAAATAAGGCTGTGAAAACATGATAAAAATGAGGCTGTGAAATGAGCGCTGTGAGGGTTTGATAAGACATGTTGTATTTGAATTAAATTAGAAGTAAACACAGTTGTAGTTGAATTCAGAATTTATAATATCTATTTTGTTACATCTGAGTAGGACAGTCAAGCCAAAGAAGATGAACGGGTTCAAACAAGCCACTACTCATTCCAGCCCCTCTGGTTCATCCTTTTTTGTTTTTTTTCAAGCCGCTCCACACTTTGCACATGTGAGCATTCAAACAGTTTCTGGGAAACAGCAGAGGAAATCTTAACCCATTTTCCTCCTCTTTTGTCAAAGATGCTTGCATGAGACAATGAAACAATGTGGCGGAAAACAAAAGTCTCCTCTAACCCCTCCTCTCCTACTTCATGCTCATTGTGTTGCAGAGTTAGTCACTGGAGCAGAATGTAATTTCAGTTATGTTAGCGCATGCACTTCCAAATATCTGAGCTATTGGGGGGAAAAATGAAAATCGTACATCAAGCATACTGCACTATAAACGTTGACTCGTGTACCTTTTCTTTTTCCCAGAATGGACTTCCTATAGGCTTCCCCAGCACAGATTATGATTAACTGCTGCAAATGTATTGATTTAATGGACGCAGCATTTATCTTTGCCTGCGTGTTCCTGTCGCTCATTGGTGTGGAGTGTGGCGTATCTGTGGTGGTCACTGTCAGTCTCATTCGTCTTCCTCCAGTGGCCATGTTTGCGCTGCCTGTCCGGGCTTGGCCTGCGCCGGCTTTGAGAGATTGCTTGCTCCCACCGTCTTGCCAACTTGCCGGCACAAAATACGTGGAATATTCAACAACCCTTTCCATAGTCAGCACTTCTTATGACAACATGTTTTAAGAGTTAGTGTGTCTGTGCATGTGTGTTTGTGTAGAGACTGAGAGAGTGCATGTGCATGCCAGACCGTGATGGATTAAAAGCATCGCAGAACCAAGGTGTTGGACCAAGGTTTATTACAGCAACTCAAGTATGACAGGATGAGAGAGAGTGAGAGTAAGTGAGAGAGAGAGAGAGAGAGAGAGAGAGAGAGAGAGAGAAGCAATTCTGACATCTGAAAACTCAACAGCTTACCAAGACAAGCTCCCTGGTCAGTGGCTTGGACAGTATAATCCAGACAACACCCAAAAAAGCTAGCTGTTTCTTACATACAAACACATGTAGGCATGTGCAAAAGTCACCTGAGAAAATGATATGCAAAGCCATTTATCTCGGCAGAAGGCATTTATTTTTTCAAAAGCCCCACTAGCATTAGAAAAATACGAATGCACAAACAAAAAATAAATAAATAATCCAACAATACATTGCAGTTCCAGTATTTGCAGGTTTTAGGTTTTAGGAGAAATGTCTCCAGATAAATGTGCACACATTTTGGGAACCCAAGTGGCATTTTGTTCCATTGATCAGGGGTCAAAAATCCTCCTTTACTTTCCTGCTATGCTTAGTTCTAACCTGCATCTAACATGCCGCCCCCAACCACTACCCCCTTTACTTAAAGCTCCAGGAACTTCTGAAGATGTTAAGTGGGTTAAATGTTGCAGTTCACTGATTAGCGACCACTCAGGTACAGTTTTGATCCATCATTTAATAGGAATCCAAACATTGTGGAATCGACAATGAGGAATCAAAACATTGAGTGTAAGTGAAACAAAAACGTATCCCCCTTGTTCTGTACCATGAAGATGCTACATTTAATGTAATTAATACAAATGCCTCACAGTGTTAGTGGAACCTCCGCTAAGTGGCATGAATCAACTTGTAATAGCTGAATCATTTTTTATTTTCTACTCTGCAGTTTCACAAATATGATTTCCCTTTGATATTTTAAAAAGCCAGTCTCTTATTACTCTAGGAGCTGTTTAGCCTGTTATCTTGTTAGCTCCGTTATCTGCTGAGCTATCAGCCTATTCAGGGGGCAGGATAAAGCCCAATTACAGGGGATACAAACTGTAGGACACTTAAAATAAGCTACGGACCAACAGTTTAAATTATTTAAATTATTCACTGGTAACTGTCACCAGGCATTTCTTTTAAAAATCTGGGTTTTCTAACTAGAACCTAAGCAAGTCTATTGCATAGTTTTAAACACGGTTGTCCACAGAATCAGACTAACAAAGTGTGTTTACTTTTCTCTCAGCATTGCAAAGTTTGTTACTTGCTTTACAGTTCAAGTCAGTTCAAGTTAATTTTCAGGTGGATTTCAGGTCATGTAGGATTGTAATGTCATATCAACCATATACACTACCAGTCAAAAGTTTGGACACAATGTTTATTCTTTGTTTAAAAACAAAAACAACAGAACAGGATGAAGGAACACGTGCAATTATGCAGTACACAAACAAATAAAGTTAAACAAACCAGAATAAGTATTGTAATACTGTAATGATGAACTGTTGTTCCATTTAGTTAGTTAAATTGTTCTTGCCATAATGTGGAGATTACTAACCACCATAACTGATGGTCCCAAACAAAGCACAAAATCTCTGCTAAAGAACATTTGACGAAGAAACACTGGTTAACTAAATACCATTCCAGGTCGTTTCCTCATGAATTTGATTGAAAAAATGCCAAGAGTACACAGTACACAGTGAAAGGAAACAGTGTTCCTCTAGGACCATGATGCAACACAAATAACAAAAACAGACCCACAAAGAACACAAGCAGAACAAGATTAGGCAAGTGTGGGCAGGACAGGACTAAAGAGAGAAATCAAAATGGATCAATATTTCAATAAAATAATTTACAAGACAGGACAACAAATGGTAAGAGCAATAACAGCACAATTGTGAGTAAATGAAGTATTCTTTTATACGTTTATCTAGAAGCTGAGTCATTAAGTGTTCAAACCTAGACCTAGAGTGGAACTACTAGATCTCTGATAGACAGACCTAATCTGACATCAGCATTTCCAGCATCTTTCAAATCCTCATCCATCCTGGTAAGACAGATGATGCCTCTTAAACAGGCTAAAGTATTCCCTTGTGAGGATGATTCAGTGGTCACGATGAGTGTCTTCTCAGTTATTGCATCAGCAGAGAGAGATTTACATAGAAGCAGAGGGATGATTAGAATGTCTAGGAGCTTACACACAACTAGATGGTGGCAGTCTTAAATATGACACTGTTGAGAGTATTAAGGGGGATAAAATGCTTTGCATTTGAAATGTTAATTAAGATGCAGTTTCTGAGATTTTCCTCAGTCTCTCTGGTATAGATAACCTGGATGACATTTTTTAAATTGCAGCTAGACTGTCGAAAGCATCCAAACCAGTGTCAAATTTTAAAAAATGTCTATTCTGCAGGACCTGTCCAGAGACTAAAATTACCTTACCCAAAGATGGAAAAGCAGCCTCTACTAACTGTAGATCCATTAGGATACTCCCTGAATAATAAGATATTTTAGATGATGTTTTTAATCAAATATTAAATGATTTTGTTTTCTACTCAAGTGCAGGGTGATTCTAGGCCAGGGCACACTTGTAGCACTGCATGAGTACACATGGCTGATCAATGGCTCACATGTATAGATTAAAGGAAACTAGTTGGAGCTGTGTTCTTGGATTTTACAGCAGCGTTTGATGTCATTGACCACGGTAGTCTAACCTCTAAGCTTAAATATGATGGGTTATTCAGCTCTTGAAAGTGCTAAGAGTTTAAACTCTGGCAGTGTTTCTGACAGCAAAAAGGTGCCTTATGGTGTTCTACAGGGGCGTGTACTGGGCCCCTTCTGTTTGTTCTTCTGTTTGTATTGACAATTTATCATGTAATTTTTATGCAGTTATGTTTGTCTCTCACAGCTGGATAAACTAAATGTTTTGTTGCTAAGCACTATTAAAAGATTGAGGACAGGGGCACCCGAAGCAAAGTTTTAAGCGTTGTCTGGAAGGGTGGGGGTTGTTTGAGGTTCAGGGGTGTACGTAGAGTTCTATGTCTCGGCCTTTGCCTGGGAGGGTTTGGTTTGGGGGGTACTGCAAGCACCTCTTGGCTTTTGTCTGGAAAACATAAAAAGTCGGTGCACCAAACAAATAATTTTTTGAAAAAATTTCATAATCGTTCAGGCATCTATGCTTGAGGATAAAAAAATTAATTCTAACCTAAAACTAAATTTTTCGAATATGCCAGTAGGAATGTTTTATCTCTAGATAGGATATCAGTGGAGCAACTATGGCTGAAAACTACCATTTAGTGTCTTGGTCTGATCAAATTGATCACAGCGTCTTAATGACGGGCGAACGCATTGCAACCTTAGTGAAATGTTCCACATATGTTCCCTCTTCCGTCATGATTTATGGAGCTTGGTCTTTTGTTTTGTCATATCTGGAGTGCTGCCCACTCCTCTGGTCAAGTGCTACTTAGAAAAGGAAATCTAATTGCACAGAACAGACCGTCCAGATTAGATTTTCATAGGCCATGCTAATCTGTGTGAGATGCATAAACAATGATTATGGCCACTACGGAGGAAAAATAATGCAAAATGTTATTTATAATAATACAAAACATTACTTTTACAAAGATTAGCATATCCGGGTTTCTTTGTCACAAGTTTAAAACACATCAAGTCATTTTTTGGTGCAGATCAGAAACCTTCGGACCTAGAAATAAAACAAAATAGCGCAGTAAAATAGTAAAATATATTTTATTATATTTTCTAGTGTTAGTGATTTTACTGGCAGAAATGCTTGCACTGCAATAATAAATCAACGATTTCATTGTCAATTTCACCACTTTGTGCCTGAGTGAGCTATTTATTATAGATCCTTCATCTAATGTACACTCCTTCATTTATTAATCACTTGTAAGATTCAACCTTATAATGAACTGCAGCTCTACAAAGACTGAGACATCAAAGCGCGGCAGCATTTGCGGTCCCAGTAGACCCATGTTGGTTGCTGTGAAGTTTTTGAGACTATTTCACCTTTCATGTTGGTGAGCTCACCTCTGGGTAGAGTATTGATCCAGACCCTTCAGCCAGGTACTTAACCCGGGACAGCCACAGTAAATAATGCCGTGGTGGCTAACGCCATCTGGGGAAGGAGTAACACAGGCCAGACGAGAGTCTTTCTTATATCTATCTCAGTCTCTCTCTCTCTCTCTCTCTCTGTCTCTTTCTCTCCTGAGAATGATAGAAAACTGCCAGAAGCGCTTGTGTTATTCCTGTTCCTGCCCCTGGACTGCCCTCCTCTCTCTTTTGATACACACACACACACACACACACGCACACTCACATATTTCCGGTGAGTATAGAAAAGAATCCCCCCATTCTAAATATTCACATTGGTTTGCGACCTGAAATGATGCAATGCCCTCACACACAAAACGTTTCCCACCTGTATTTACTCAATGCAGCTTTTCCAAGTGAATGATATGATAGCAACAGTTCAGAAAAAAGCCAAACAAACCAGGATCTCAGAGATATATACAGGATCACCTGGGGGGAACTACTTTTTACTTTATTTACTGGATTGAGACTGTTGAGATACATCTCTATGAACATTGCACTTCTAAGTATTGCAATATTTGCTCTTCCTCACAAAACTGTTCAAGCTCAATCAAATGGGATGTTGACCGTTGGTGGATTGCAATCTTCAAGCCGTTTTCAATAGGGTTTAAACTTTTGTTGTGCGCTTTGGGTCATTGTTGTGTTGGAGAGTGAACCTTCCTCCCATGGGGAACATTCTGGCAGAGGTTCGCAGGGTTTCTTCAAGAATCTGACAGTTGCTCCGTCCATTTTTTTGGTATATCCTGGCAAAGAAATACACACACCACAGGACACTACCACCTCCATGCTTTGCTCTCGGTATGATGTTCTTTGGATGGTGAGCTAAGTTGGATTTCTACTAGGTGCATCATTTGGGTTTGAGGCCAAATATTTTGATGTTGGTCTCTTTTGATTATAACAGCTTTCGCCCCTTGACTTTAGAATCTTAAAGAGGCAGAGCTCAGTTAATGTGGCCATATCTTATGAAGACACCTTTTAGAGCCCTTTAATCTTGTTTTATGCATACAATCATCACACTTTAACATGAATTCCTGTAACAGCTTCAAAGTTGCCATAAGCCTTTTGGTATCCTCTCTGACTCACTCTTCCATCCAGTTCTGAGGGACAGTCTGATCTCAGAAGAGAACTTTCCATTTCTTCAGTATAGATTTTATTGTGCTCCTGGGGACTTTGATTTTTGTTTTTTGTATCCATCTTCTGACTTGTACCCATCCACAACTTTATCCCTAAATCTTTTGACAGTGCCTTGTCACCCAGAGTCATTTGCTTCCACTTGGACTACCAAGCACTGGAATGTTCCAGGAATCGATGTTTTTATGTTGAACAAATCAAAACAGTTACAGATGATCACACACTCAAAAAAATGAAACCTTGAATTTAATTAATTTTTTCTTGTCAACAGGTTCCACAAAATTTAATTATGTAACTTGAAAACAAAGTTGATACATAGTTATGTGGACCTTAATTGAAAAAAATCATTTCAAGTCAACAAACACAATTCTTGTAAGTAAACTGAATATAAATAAAGAAAGTAAAGTGCACAATCTTCTTGTTCATTTTTTTGAGTGCAGGTGGAAACCAGTTAACTGGATGTGCTATGGAGAATGTGTTTATTTACCTTAAATTGAAATTATAAGTATATTTAGGAGGGGAATCATTGATCCATCTCAGTGATTCTGTTGTATTCATCATATATTTCCCTTGTATGTTCTATTTTATGTTGAGAATATATTACATTGCATATTATATATACATTTTTTGTTTGTGAATGTTTGGAAAGGGGTTATTCTTTTCTGTGCCCAACATACATGTGCTGATTTGTGTTAATATATGTGTTGTGCCCTTATTATTATAGCCTGCAGATAAGCCAGACATATGCTTAACCCCAGCAACCAAAAAGGAAATGGGTCCTTCTTTTAAAAAGCTGGAAAATGCATTTTTTATCCTAGTATGAGCCCGATATATCCTCAGTGTCAAATGTCCATGTTTTCCTCTTATGTTTTGTCATTTGCCACCATAAATAGACAAACACACCCACACACTCGCTCTTATCTTGGTGGGAGGACTTTCACTGGCCTAATAATTGTATCAGTAACTTAACCTCAGTAACTAAAATGAAATCTTTCCATCAAGTGCAATAAAAAGGTATTGCTTTCCCATCTTTTTGTGCTGCAGAACATCTCCTTAGTGTATTAATTGCTTGAGTGAATGCTTGAGCTAATAAAAGTCTTGTGAAGTAACAGCACTTCTTATTGAACTATTGCAAATTCCAATAAGGATAATTTATTAAATGCCATTACACTAATCAGCTTAACACAATTGGAAAAGAACACTCAAGAACATTCTCTTTTGTTGGCTATAAGATGAAATGTTGGTTTGCATCATGCTGAGTGATGGGGGAGGAGGGCTATTCTGTCCACCTGGAGAAAGTGAGGGAAGTTCTACCTTCTCGTTGGACTCCTGGATAAGGAGCTGACTCTGTATATTCAGGACCCTTAAGCAATGTTCTACAATGTTCTACACAAAAATTCAATTTGGGGTGGAGGTAGCTCAGTGGGTAGGACACTTGCCTCTGCACCATGAGGTTGTGGGTTCAAATCCTACCCCTAGAACAACCACTGGGTCCCTGAGCAAGTCCCTTAACCCCAAGTTGTTCCAGGGAGACTGTAGTCAGGGAATCGAAGTGGCTTTGGATAAAAGGTGTCTGCTAAATTATTATTATTTTTGTGAGCAAGATTTCAAAGTAATCAACAAATATTGATTTCGTTTAGGAAAAGAGAGGATATGGGTCAAAACAATAAAACAATAAATAAACATATTGATAAATCAAAAAAGATGTAACGGTGGCCCTAAGATGACCCCCTGGCTCTGGGGCTCCAAGAAAGGCTTATTCTGCTCATAACCTGAAACGGTGGACCCCCAATAACACACACATTATGACTGGTTCTCTGCAAGTGAGCACATGCACTCAAACAGTAATCTGAATCTTCAGACTTCGCTTCGAAGGAACTGTGCAGAAATAAGGAATTAAACATGAATGAGTGGTTCACACAAACCAGGAGGTTCTTGAAATAAGCAGTGTTTGACAGAAACCCTCCCCTGACTGCTTCTCTCTCTCTCTCTCTCTCTCTCTCTCTCTCTAGCGCTTTTATTCTCTCTCTCCCTCGCTCTTCCTTTCTCTCTCTGTTTCTTTCTTCCGTTACATCTCTCTCTCTCTCTCTCTCTCTCTCTCTCTCTCTCTCTCTCTCTCTCTCTCCCCTCTGATTCTCCACTCCACCGCTAGAGGTTCTCTGTGGTGTATCTGTAGTCGCTGTAGAGCGCGAGCTCCGCTACCGGCGTGGCGCGCGCGCGAGAAAGAGAGGTGCGAGAGAGGTGCGCGCGGCACCGTTTGATTCCCACCGCAGCGCACGAGAGGAGCATCAGTCGAGGAGGAACCGGGACCCTCAGGGACCTCGGGGAGAGAGAAACCCACCGGCTCCTCGTCTGGGGTCTAACCGGGTAAGAGTGAGCGCGTGTCTCTCTTTCTGTCTTCCCAGACGCGCGCGCCGGTCCCCGGGTCTCCGGGCAAGCGCTGGTTTAGTTGGAGCGGAGGTGAGGCGCGTGACTAGCCGGGCTCGCAGGGAACATATCTGAGGATGCCGAGCGTGTGTGTGTGCGTGCGTGTGGGTGTGTTGACAACTTGTTGCCTCGTTGTTTCTCCTAATGACAGGAGAACTTTGGAGATGGACACCTTTCACACCACTAGTAGTTTGTGAGGGGCGCGTCGGACTGTGGCAAAGTTGACTGGAGGGTTTTGGTTTGAGTGGTGGTCGAGTGGGCTGCTTGCGCTCCTCACTCACACTTCCACGGCTGGAGATCATCCGCTTCATCTTCTCGGCTCCTGACGCTCCCCGAGCCTCCCTGACAGAAACGGCGTTCATTTCAGACTGCTCAGAAGACCAAACCTAGAACAAAACCGCGTCTCCCCAGTTTCTGTCCAGTTATGCCTTTATTCTAAACCGTGGGCTCCTGGTGCGGCTGGCTACGCACTTGCTGTAATTCAGATCGAATTAACAACCCGTCCGAGGCGGTGGTCGCTGGAAATATAGGATTTCTGTAAAGTCCTAAAGCTTTTTTTCCTGCTCGAGTCTTCTGTAAGGCTTGTCTTCTAACTCTGCACCCTGGTGATGTTCCTCCAGCGTGGGCTAATGCGTGCTTTTCCTAAAATATCCGCAAAACTTAACCCCCCCCCCGCCCTCTCCCCCGCCCCCCTCTTGTGTTGCATGAACTCTTAAGATCTCCATCTATATCCATCTGCACGCTGAGAACATCTGAAGTTGCCTGCTTGGGCATCTTGTGGAAGAAGATATGTGTCGGTAATTAGAGGGGACCTCCTCAGTTGAAATAGCTGATGATCCACTGCCAGCCATGAAAAGCATTAAAAGAGGACCAGCTAGGACTTAACTGTCACTCTTCATAATAGACAAATCCAGTGCCCATCCATCACATCCGACAAGCAGACTTCTCATAAACGTTCTCAGCTGGTTTGTCTGTAATTAAACAGCTTCAAAACTTTTAGAAATGAATGGCGTATGGGTGGGCAGATTTCAACACAAGTAGAAGACCATTATAATGTTATAGATGATTTACTGGCCAGTCTAGATGATGATGTCGACTGGACCCTATGACAGGGTAAAGGAATTAAAGAGGTGGTGTGAGGACTATTCTATCTACGTATTGCCTTATAATTAGCCCATGGACATCACCATGGGGATTGGAGGTAAAGAGTGTTTGAAGTGATGAGAGGAAGAGTGTAATTAAAGTGAAACGTCTACATGCGGACTGCCGAGAGAGGTAGATCTTTTATTTGAGGCATTTCGGCACTGCTGGATCCAATCATTGCATTTCTATTTTGGTCATTTTTCTTGGGAAACACTGGCTGACCTTTGTATTACGAGGAGATGTCATGATGAATGATAATTGAAATAGTACTTGTCTTCTTTTTACTTTAACAAGTTATGAAAGTTTTTTTTCTAGTTATTTTAAAGTCACAGTTTAGATCCGAACAAAAGAACAGGAGGTTATCGCTTTATCCTCATAGGAAACGCTTTAAACACAGCTCATCTATGCTCTCTATAAGTTTGTGAGCTTGGTCTCCTGTGGTGATGGTGATCTGTATTAAGCACACAGGGTTTGGTCAGTTCCTGAGTAGTTTCTAATGTGCTGAGGCCAAACAGGTGTTCACTGTTTTTATTCTTAATTTATATTCAGACAAGACCATAAACAAGCTCACTCACATCTAATGCAGGCAAAGTTATTGCTGCATGCCACCTTTGCCTTCAGTTACGGATTCAAAATCTTATTTCACCTAACGTGACTGAGAGATGCTGGAGAAATGCTTTGAAATGAGTTTGCTCCCTTGTGATCTGCTTTTATTACAGTTATGTCCCACTTCTGCACTTTCTCTTTAAAATAAAGGTGCTGAACAGAGTTCTTTTTGGAGTGAAGCCAAAAAAGAACTGCTTTTACTATCAGAGGGTGGTTCTTTTTTTGTGTGTGTGAAGAACATTTACATTGGGTGGTGGGGGGGTATGTCAAGTATAATATAACAGACATATATACCAATACATATTTTTTCATTTTTTATTAAACTGGAATGTACAAAAACAGCCAAATTAAATATAATGCCTGCAAATAATTGTATTCGTCATTTCAAATAGAGCAATGCATTAAATACAGTTAAATAGAGCTGATGATGCTGTCTTTATAATAAAACACATTGCGGGTTGGGTTTTTTTTTAAGCACAGATACAGTCAGGCTAGCTTTTTTGATGCATTTTGTTGTATTTAATTTGCAATAATGATAAATATCATCTAGTTGCCTCGCTCACATAGTGTAAATGTTCTGCTTTCCTGAACAGCCCTTGCAGTTTGATGTGACATTGCGCAGTGAAGCTGAGGATGAAGATTTCTAACCACCTCCAACCCTCCCCCCCCCTTTGTCGCTCACGTACTTCCTGTGTAAATACGAGCAGGACATGAGCGGACTGTCCGTAAATCATAGACGTGCAGACGAGCGCGCTATAGATTGCTTGTGATTTATATCTGACGGGCCCACAAACACGAGGGACCCTACAGTCACAGCCCCCTACTGATAAATCGCTCGGATGGAGCAGTGAGCCCTGGACGACATTGATTACCGTTTACCGAGTCTGGGAACAGAGCATAGTGAGGGTTTTGGTGGTGGGTTTTAAGGGGTGGGAGGTGATGGATGTTGCCGGGGGGGATGATTCGCATGACAGATATGGGTTACAAATGAGGGTGAGGTTTTATGCCTCCTGGAAATGAGACCATTAAGGTCTTTTTTAATTGATCAGAGTTCAGGGCGCGCTGCTGCAGTTCTGCACCTGCTTCAGGAGCCTCTGGTGCAGACCTTTAGCTTAAATTATCCACTGTGTTACAATCTCACACCTGCTTCGAGAGCCAGCGCGTGCCAAAGGAGCTCGCCCCCCAGCTTCCGCACAGTACTCTGTATGTATGTGGGGTGAGTGTGTGTGTGTGTGTGTGTGTGTGTGGGTGTGTTTGTGTGTGTTTTACTTTGGAAGTGCAGCAGCACCTATCATTCTTTCAACATTCAGTTGTTATGAAGTGAAGACCACACATGTTTATACATGGCTTGAATTCATGTATCTGTATATGATTGGTTAGATTTTCGACTGTCTGTGCTCTGATTGGTTTTACAGTTAAACGGTAATTCCTCTGATTTTTTTTGCGTAATTACATAAGTGAGACGCAAACAAAGTCATTCAGAGTGTTTTGCTGTGAACTGGTTCATTGTTGAGAAATTGACTGACTGATTTTTCTGTACAGCGGCGGCGATTATGTCTACAGCACAGATATAGCCATTTTATTGACTGTGAACTTGTTTGTGTTTTCTCCATTATTATTAGTTATGCGGATAATAAGTAGGTCTGAGGTGGTTGCATGCACCACTGTTGATGTCTTAAAAATATGAGTAAGGTCAAGAATGTCACAGGCACCAAGCAGGGCATTCATAATCATTTTATATAAAAACTTTCTATTAAAAATAAGACTGTTCTTTGCATGATAGAGTTATTATATTTGGTTGCTTAAAGATTCTTTCAAGAGATGGTTCTTCATTTTCATTTTGTAAATGAGATTTTGTGGACGTATGACGCTGGATGTGGAAGCTAAGCAGACACACACAGACCAAGCTTGGGTGCAGATCATTACTTTTATTTACACATTAAACCGTAAAGTAAACCCAAACACCAATAAATCCCACTCCTTACCAGCGTGCGGCACTCAGTCCATTTGCTGTCCTCTCTTTGCGAAGTTCCCCCATGACTGGCTGAAGAACTCAGGCATTAAAAACCTGTAGCTCCTCCCATAATGCCTCTCAGCTGTTACCATCACACCACCTCTCACTATGAAAGACAATATACTTAAAATATGCGTAACTCTACCTTAATTTACCCCTGAAAATATGTCAAACACCTGAATTTGAATTAAGTGGCCATTCATTTGTAAACCGTTCCCTTAATTTTACCTTAAAAGTGGATTGAAGGTGTGAGAGTGAAACCCCTTAATCCTAAATATATGGCATTTTCTTCAGGAGGCTCAGTTATTTAAGGGGCAAAT
>JBBKCR010000101.1:19761855-19777505 GCA_037577295.1 Ladigesia roloffi
ATGTCTTAAGACATGAAACGATCGTTTTTTGTGAGAAACTGAACAGTATTTATATCATTTTTTACCTCTGAAAGACTGTAAGATGCCCTGGGGGTAAGCAAATAAACATCACATTTTCATTTTGGGGTGAACTATCCCTTTAAATGCAATTTATAGCTAATGAGACATCTTTCACTCTTTACATTATTATTCATTTTGAGTGATCCAGTCACAAGTGTACAGTGCTGAAAACAGGTGTGAGTTACACAGACCACCTCTAGAGGTGGTCAGGGACACATTTAACCACATGACATTTATAGTGTGAACATAACACCCTTTCTCCTGTCATGAAATGCAATTATGCAGTCAAGCGGTCACTGGAGATGCTTGCGAGATGCGTAGAAATGCCAGGTGTAAACGGACGCATGTATTGCTTGTGGGCACTTGAGACTGATGTTGGTGTCAGATATGAACAGAGACACTAGATTAGATTTTATAATCATACTGTTTTACAAGCAGCATTTGAACTGAGCAGTGTCTGGGGTGTTAATGCAGCTTATTATTAAAATAATGATTTATCAGTGGTGTTTAATATCAGTAAAACCTTTTTATGAAGCGAAACAAATTCAATGCATAATTTTTTAACACCCGGAATGGTAACAACCAAAATATTACATATTGTTTTTTAATTATTAATAATAATGCATTTCCTATTGGCATTAAAACGATTCATGTTAGCCTTTTCAAATACTTTTCTATTATAAAATCATTATCATCAATAGAAAACTCCACAATTGGCATTGACCCACCATTTCAATATCTGTACAACTGTAAAAAAAACGTATTGACCCTTTTTTAATGGTTCCTATTTCCATTTATTTCGATTCACTACTTGATTCATTTAAATATTTGGTAAATAACCGGCCTGAGAATGGAGCACACAAGGTTATATGTTAACAAGTGTGTTTCCTGAATGAGTGCAGTGGTGTTAATGACAATTGATCATATGGGATTCTGCTGAAAGGACAGCCTTGTTATATGTTATATGTGCTTTAAAATGAATGTGGATAGTGGCACAGAAACATTCCAGGGCATCTTTGTACTGATTTATTCATGGTCGTGTGAGTATGTTATATGGTTCCCTGTGTTTTTTTGTGTGTTTTTGTTGATGTGTGTGTCTGCAAACATGAGCTTAACGTGTCTTGAAAGGTTTACATTTTCAGAGCATAATTATCAATCATTTAAAGTCACGCACGAATGCATGACAAGTAATTTGCATACATGCATGTTTATGTTGCTGTATATAAGGGCATGTGAGTGTGTGCCTTCAGGACTGACATTGTTCTCTTGCATGTGCAGGAATTGAGCATTTGTTTGAATGTTAATGCACACTACATACACTCCTAGCCTAGAATATGTCGCAGACTTTAAAGAAGTTATGATATGACCGCAGCACATCTGTTTTTAAAGAGGCCCAGAGCAGCGTGTGCGCATGAATTTAATCCTAATACATGACGGGATTTGCCCTGATGATGCATATCTTGAAGAAATTAAGCCAGATGCCACAATGTGACAAGTCAGCGGGCTCCTCTGTGCATCCCCCTTTTGTTTCACCAGCATAATGGGCTTTGTAAATTAATACCCAAGAGACACAACAATTCTTCTGAGCTGCGTACGGATTGTCAGACTGCCCCAGTTCCGAGCACTTTCCCTCTTAAAGATGCTGAATTTCGCAGAGGAATGACAATAATCACAGTGTCCTCCACCCCTTTTTCTTCCTCCTCTCCTTCCTGGAACTGTGCAGTAATATATATATTTTTAAGGAATATTTCAGCAAGAAATCTATTTATACAAATTATCCACTTACCCCAGATTTTGCAAATGAGCCAAGATGTGTTTGGAGTCCAAATTGTGCTTCTTGGTTTCGTGCTGCAGCAACAAAGCTAACAAACTCATGAGTCCCCCAAATGCTTTGTAGTAAATCCATTTCACAAACTTCTTCAGTCAACTCAAAGCACAAACTTGGTTCAGGACTCAAGAATGATTCACTCTGGCTTTTACAGAGAACAACATCTGCAGCTAAAGCTGCGGGCAGCCACTCTAGACATCAAGGTCTGTTTTCACAAACCACCAGCGGAAATGCTGGTCTAGGCTCTAGACTAGGTTTTGAGAACACAAAGGGATCTGGTCCAAGATCAGTTGTGTGAAGGCTTTGTTAGCATAAGCGCTAGTGTTGCCTGAGATAGCCGCTTTTAGCAGCAATGTTTCATTCATTTCAAGTCATAATGTTTTCTAAACCACATTCATGAGTCCGCACAACCTTATTGAGGGTCCTTGTGTGTTTTGAGCAAGTTGACCTGGGTTGGTAAGGTATTTTTTTACTGGAACATTTGGGTGACTATTGGTTGTTTTGTTTCTTCTAATTGTTAGCTTCATAGCTTCAGAAGCAGAATTTGGATGTGAAACATGGCTTGGCTGCTTGACTATATCTGGAGTAATTTAAATATGGTTTCTGGGTTCAAGAATCTCCAATATTTTCTCCAAGATTAGGTTTGGCTCTTATTCATTTTGCTGCTCCAGTCCTCTAAGCAGGTAACCCAAAATTTCAGCAGAATGACAGCTAACAACAGACCCTCATTTTATTTGGTTTGTTTTGTTTTGGGTTGTTTTACTCAAACCGCTCCCTCTCTTGTTTTCGTTCCTCGTTAATACTGCAACACTTCAGAAGCCGTGGTGTGACGGTTTGTTTGGCTCGCCTGCGTCTCGTACGATAGGCGAAACAGAAAGCAGCAGAATGGCCTGCGATCATGGTGTCCTTTGTTAGGTTTTGCAATAATCAGACTGGTTTGATTTGGCTGGTTTACAGTGGGGAATCTCGTTGGTGAGACACGCTGTAGAGCGCTTGCCCTTTCGAAGCCTAATTTCAGCCAGATGCCCATTTGCTCTGTCCAATCTCCCGACCTTTATGTCAATCACAGATGAATAGTCGCAGGCACCGGGAGGCTGGCCATCACTCCTTAATGAACACGTCCTGGCCTGGACATGATTCATTTTGTCAGATGGAAATTTAAAACTCATGCCCCAATTCAGACAAATGAAGACTTCGGTGCTCTGACTAAGAATGGGTCCTTTTTTTAATTGTAAATGGCAACACAAACACAAAATCTTCAAAAGCCTCAGGCTAAGGCAAACTTTTATTGTTTTTCATTATTGTGTTTTTTTTATGATGTCTAACCACATTTATCATATTACCTTCATTTCAAGCACTGTCCTTTATTTACTTATGCAGAAAGAATCAAACAAATAAAACGCCTTGCATTCTCAAAGCAAGTAATTATATCCTTTCAATTATGCGTCATTGGATTCCAAGAAAAAAAATGAAAGTGAATTGCTATGGGAGCTTTGCTGTTTACAGAGTTATTGCCAGCTTAACTTTGGGAAGTAAAAAAAAAAACATTTCCAGCCACCTAGATAGCATAATAAAGAAAAGTGGTTTAGAAGAAGATTGTCTTGAACCTTGGGCCTCTGTATTAACCTGGTCGTCCATCACAGCAGTCAACGCTGTCAGCTCACCCCTCCAAATGTGATGACATTTGAGAGAGATGTATATGGGCTTGCTGTAATTGGTTTGATGGGCTATTTTACAAGGCAATGAAATAAATGACACAATAATTCCACTTGTGAAGATAAAAGCTAGGAGCTTAATTATGCTTTTATCTAACAAGGTGCAGCGTGACATCGTGACCGCGGTCTGTTTACTGGTGATGGCTCACTTTTAAAGTCTGTCTGTTCTTCGCTGATAAACGAGTCATCACACAAGACCACAAGCACAGTCTGGTGATAAGAAGAGCAGTGATAAGAATACCTGGCGTAGCGCGTCACAATGTCTAGTTTCTAGACATTTCACACTTCTTACAGCAGAAATACACACAATCAACTCTGTTTGTTTATGTTCTGGTTTATGCAGTGCATAAAACGTTGTGTTATTTATTTATTTATTCATTTTGTGCAAAGATGATGAAAGATGGAGTCGTGTATGAGGCTTGCTCACTTTGTTTCAACGCTTTGAACACTTGCTGCCAACAGGAGGAGTTACTGCATTTTTTTCTCTGTCCTTGATCCGAGATTTTTTTTTTTTTGCTTGGGATTTTCTTTTGGACCTGAAGGTCTGAAGCAAACTGCACCCACAATTGAGCTCTTAATGTCTAAGAGAAAAGAGGCAGGAACAAAATAGAGTATTCTGAGGCTGGTTATAATGTAATTGTGGCTACAGAAAGCCTCAAACAGTGACATAGGTCAATTGTATTGCCATGCATTTTAAAAAGGGATGCTCTGATCCAAATTTTTCCTCTGGTGATATCAATTCCGGAATCTGAGCTGTGAAATGGAAGTCTGATCTGATATCAGCGCACTGGTGGTGTCTGCGGGAAGTCACAGTAGCAAAAAGAGGTTAATAGATTAGAATACGGTGCCAATGTTTAAAAGAATATTGTTTTAGAAGATATCAGAATTCAAATTCCACCATTTGTAAGAAACTAATCTGAAATTTTTTTGGCCACCTGCAATTCACTTAGCTCAGATTGGTGCTCAGCTAATTCTGGTAGCTTGGGCCTGACACTTTTTAACATCACTGCTTGATAAAGACTATTTACACTGTGTGCAGTTATTTTGTTTTTTTACAACAGTTTTTAGTTTTCATCATATTTTATGTCACGTAAAACCAAATGTGAATCGAACTGAGCTGTGGTGAACACATAGATAAAAGAAAGCTGAAACTGGATGTATTGGGATGGTGCATCTTATGAAAAGAGCAAAATATCTAACTGGCACTATAACACCTTCAGAGGGGAAAGGTAAGTACTGTTTGTTTATTTGAGATCAACCGATAGGAAACACGATCGCTAGTCAGTCAATGATGCCGCATTAGACTTCGGCTGCTGCACATGCTTAAAAAATTAGACAATTAAATTGCAATTGTACAGTAAATGGGAGTAAATCCTCAGATAAATTTGGATTATCGAGAATAGCCTGTTTGAAAATAGCAAAATTTTGGGGGGGGTTTAACCAATTTTTGCTCCATTTTAGCTGTGTGTTGTATGTTCTATTAGCTAGGCCTCCCCAGCACACTATGCTGGGAGGGTTAAGGCCATCATATTCTTTCTCTGAGATGCGTGAGGTATCACCACATCTTTCCAGACTGCTGGTAATGCAACTTTGTTTGACAGCTCAACAGTCTTGAAGGAGAACAGTAACTGCCAATCCTGTTACATCAGCCAGTGTCAGCAAACAGACCATCACTTTGGCTATGATGGGGAAGAGGGAGGCCAGTTAGATTGGACTCCCAGCCATGAACGCTGTGTGATGAATGTTGCAGTGATAGGGCCTATGTTTGCACCACTTGCGAGCCAGAGAGCTTTTTTTGCACAATGTTCTATGCTTTATTGGTTTCTGGTTGTAGGGTGGCGGGTTCAGAGCTTTTTATTAACATTTTCCTTTTGTATTGTGTTTTGAAGATGACATGATATCTAGTCAGCTCTGCAGTACTAATCACATCAGGAGTGTCTCTTACTATGCTCAGTGCTCTGGCACTGTGGGCTTAGTGCAGTGAACTCTCCATCTGTGCCTTCCTGGAGACCTGTTTGTAATTGTTTTTGAGCCAACTTCACACTAAGGTAGGCCCAGATAAAACCAAAGTGGAATATAGTGCATGAAATTAGAGGGCATTGCATGCAGTGTGATGGCACGAGCACATCTACTTGCTCTTGATCTTTGTGCTGTGGCGATTGAAGCCCGTTGGTGGGCCTGAACAGGTGTGACTAAGCCTCCTGATGTCACATCAAACATAGCTGTGTGTCTCCACAGAGAGGTTTTATTCCTTCCATAAACCATTCAGGCAAATAATTAAACAAAACGGTCACTGCCCTTAGATCACAATGCATTTGAAGAGATAAACTGTTATGGTCATAAATGCTCAGTCATAGAGCTGCAGTGAGTGCACTTTCATTTTATGAAACGGCGGATAAAAGATGTTTAAAAGACAACAGAAAGGCTGAGTAAAAGCAGTTAAACTTTAAATAAGAGAACTGCAGAGTACTTGTACAGTTATCAAGGCTGCCTCAGTACTTATTAATAAAACATTTACGGATTTGAATGTACATTTCTGATGAATCAGGATAGTGATTACTTTACATTTTAATAGCTGAATGGTGGAGCTATCTGGTGGGTAATCTCAGGTAGATCTTAGGTTCAGTTAGTGGGGTGGGGGGCTGAGTGCAGCTGGTAGCATAGGTGTGATTGTCCTGCGATCAGGATGTTGTGGGTTTGAGATCCAGAACTGCTAGGCACCTCTGAGGCACCCCTGAGTAACGTACCGTCCCTAGACACTGCTCCCAGGGTGCTGTGTTCCTGGCTGCCCGCTGCTTCACTTGGTGAATGTGTTCAATACAAAGGAAGAATTTCACACAGGAGTGCTGTGGCATGCATGCATGCCAGAATTGGAACTTCCACTTTCATGTTCTCTCAAATTCCACCCCACAGTAAAGACATGCATGTTGAGGAGATGCTGTTGAAGTGTAAATGTGTGTGCCAGCCCTGTGATGGACTGATGACCTGTCCAAAGTACATTTTTCACCCTATAGCTGTTGGGATAGGCTCCAGCAATCCCTGCCACTCTGTTTAAGGTTCAGGCGTTCATAAATTGACTGGATGAATGTGTATCTGCTGGTTATTATAAAGCATGTTCCATCTGACCATTCTCTACAAGAATGGTACTCAAATTGCTCTTGTGAAAGAGAGTAAACCCACACCAGCAGGATCTCGCTAATTCATGTTAAATTAAATGCTTCCTGTCATAAATTGGGTGTGTATGATTGCTTAATTTCTCATCAAAACAATCTCTGGACTACTCAGTGAATAAAATAATCCATAGTGACAACTGTATGTACTACTTTCACTGTGTTAAGTGACTGTGCCACAGTGTAACATAACTAACTAGCACAGTGCGCATAATGCTAAGCAAAACCAAAAGGTTGCCTTTTTACTGCTCCTGTATATAAAAGCCCCAGTTATTGCTCATCAATGCAGGGCATGCACCCGCTGTGTGCATGCACAGTAAACATCATAACTCTCATTGGCATCCGTGAATGCTGCTGCGGTGCGGTAGTGCTTTAAATTTCCTACATGCTCAGCATACTACAGCCTTGGCTTGAAGCTCCCCCGCTGCCTCTCAGCTCAAATATTGTGCTGGGGAAAGGATAGTCTCTCGCTCAATCGCTCCATTGGGAGTCAGACACGGACAAATTGTTAACAAGAGCTGGCTGGGGCATAAAGAGAAAGGCTCTCATCAGAGAGATCTCTGTATTTGAGGGAAGGAGAGAAGAAGGAGGCTTTGTGTGGTTTGTTTGACTGTGTTACTACTTTGGCTTCTGTCACTGGCGGTTTGGAGGCTTGGGCTGTTTTTCCGCTTTCTTTTTTGCTTATGTTCACATGTTGGTACTGCATGACATTATATTACTTGGATTACATTACTTCAGTGAAGCTTATACTTCTAGTCTGTAGTTTAGTAACCCTTCGTGATGCTTGTGCTCTTGTTGCTCACACAGTTTGAGGGGTTGGCTTTAAAACAGTACCATCATAACACTTTATGAAAGATACTTAACAGATGGTGACTTCATTTCATTTAAAAGCATGAGTGGTTAATATTTGATCTCTGCTAGAACATTTTCCCCTAAATTAGCTATTCATTTTTCGTGGTAAAATGTAATTTAGTAAGAAAAAATAATAAAAACATGGGCATGCTTATCTCGAATCATTTTTAAAGGAATGAAAACAAAAATGTTTTTGCTTGACCAAAGCTCTTATTGAAGCCAGAAACAGGTTTTTAAATAAAACGTCTCCCTTTTAAATAGGACATGTAAGCTGTATGTGTGTTTAAACAAAGGAAATTAGGAGGAAAAAGGGAGAATCTTATAAAGTATTGTTTCTTTAGACATTATTCAGACTGTAGTCATTTCTAAAAGACATTATTGAGAAAGAATAGAGTCAGGAAAGTTTGTGTGTGGTTCTTTATAGGTGCAGATCAGGGTCAGTGTGTGTCTGTCTGTATGTCAGAGGCCATGTTATCATAAGGGGTTTAAGTTATAACTAGGAACATACTCAGATCTGCATGAAGGAATGAAGATCTTGAAGGTGGGCGAACAATTTGGATGTGTTTTCTCCTTTGAAAGCCACTTTGCAGTCACATGTTTTACAAACTGGATGTCCATCCTCTAGGACAAGCTCGATTCTGGGGCTTTCAGGGGAATCCCACTCTGCTGATTTTCACTTCTGTTTGGGAGGATGGAGATGGTGGTGTCAGTCTCGCTACAGTCTGCTATTTTCTTCACCGTGTGTGTGTGTGTGTGTGTGTGACCCCAGTTGCTTAGTCTGACAGGCGGTAGAAAAGGAAAGGAGAATCGCAAGCGCAGGTGAGATTCTCCATTTGGTTATATTTAGTTTCTAATTCAGGTATTAAGAAAATATATACTGTATACTGATACATATTCTTCAAACCATGGTGTACAATGGAAACACTAGTGCATTGTGTGTTCCGCCTTCTTGGGTCCGCACAAACGTGTAGGGCTTGAAATGAAACAATACTGCAACCTCGACCATGTGGGTGTGTGTAGTTTCACACACTACAGAGTGTAAAGAGTGTGGAAAGGTTCTTGGTGTTGTTTTGAAACTGTGTGTGGAGAAACTGGGAAGTGATTTCTACATTTAAAAAAGGAAAAAGATTGGGAGTTTGTGGGTGTGTGTGTAGGTATGTGTGGTTGTGGGTGTGTGTGTGTGGGGGGGGTTTGTGTGTGGAATTATTGGTGGAGGTAAGATGGATGTTGGCGCCAGATATTTATTCTTTTATTTCTTTTATGTTTGATTCCAGTAAAGTACATTGGATTTCTCTTAATGAAGCATGCTATATAAATTAATTGGACTTGACTGGACTTGGCATCTGGCAATAATGTTTAGAATAGTGGTGATGGACTGAGTGAAGGTAATATTTTCTTATATTTTTACTATGTGTACTTGTTTTTCCCTTTTATTACCCACAGGTCCAGTGAAGGCACAGGCCCGGTGTATAAATGTGTAGGGGAGTTTGCGGTGTGCACTCGGTGAAACTGTATATTTTTTTATATGTTTTTTACACAAAATGAGCCAAGGCTAATGAGACTTGAGGTTGAAAAATATCTTTCATTGCATCATTTTTCTTTTAGTAAACACTGAAAGCAGCCTCCACAGACCTAAACACCACTGGGGTACTGAAGGGTTAACAGTGCTGTAGCAAGTGTAGATTTTTGCCTAAAGTCACTTTATTCATGTCCTGTTCTTCCAAAGTTAAAGGATTTATTCATTTTCTTTCTTGCATGAAGTAGGGAGTGACTACAGCTCCCACACTCTGGCGGAAAAGTACTTCAGCATCACTTGCAGAATATTTTTAATATGCGGTTAAAAGCCTTTGATACTTTTTAAAGTGTAAACTGCCTTTACATAGACACAAATACAGAAATGCAGTTTTCTGTAGTAGCACATAAACAGACCTTACATGTCCTGCCTATATGCCTATATGCTACATAAGAGGCAGTGTTTGTGACCTGAGAGCACAGAATGAGGAGAAAATTTAAATAAATATATCAAAGCATATTCTCACATAAAAAAACCCAAAACATGAGAACTACATCATGTAGAAATAAAGGTTTATTTAACACTTTTATTAAAAAATCAAGGAAAATTTACATACATAAAATGTTAAAACTCTCTTTATCTAAAGCAAGATTAGTAAAAGAAAGAGATTTAACAGCAAATTACGTTTAAACGTAGCCTAATTTTTGGGGTTTGTCAGTAATTTGCTGAAAAATGGTCTCCGTCACTTATTTTAGTAGAGCTGAGACACTAGAAGAAATAGCAAAACAGCTGATCGCTGACCACTGGGCTCACATGTTTTATGAATTTAAAGTCATTTTCTTATTTTCTTTAACAGCACCTTTTTTCACCTAAAATGGTGCAGCAGTGAGAATGTAAAGCTACAATTTAAGCTGGAATGCTGCATTGCTTCAAGATGCCATGCATAAGATAAGATGAACCTTTATTAGTCCCACTTATGCGAACAGACAGTGGACAGTGCGAAGGTAAGAGCAGCACAAATAAAAAACAATAGAACAAAACCAATATAAAATACAATGTACAAACAGTCTAGAAATATAAATATGGACATGTGAATTGAAAACTATATATCTATATGTATATACAGTATACATGCATATGTTTGCATGAAACCTGCCACACTAACAGGAAACCTTGTTCCTCTTCATTAAGCAAACCAGCTAAACTGACAATGAATATATGTAATTAATAAATATTTTAAGAGTTTTATGCCTTGTGCTTCTGTGTGGTTCAGCCAAAACCCAGCAGACTCATCCGTCTCTGACTGAGCATTAAGAGAAGAACATGGCATTTCTCTCTGCATCTTTGTAAAAAGAGGTGTGTAGTATCAAAAAACTACATAAAACGGTCACATTAACATACTACAATTATGGTAACGTGGAATGTATTTTGAAGTATTAAGTAGTTTTGATTGTAAATGTACTATCAAACACCAGCCTGGAGTATTTAACCTAAACAAATCTGTTCCGGCGTGTCCTAGTGAGATGTAAGACGTGGGATTTGTTATATCCCAGTACAAATAATACCTCTCAAATGCAATTTTCATCTAAAAAAGTTAATGCATACATCTTCTTTATTGGGGTAGTAGCAAAACAGACTTGTGCAGTAAAAATATCCTTAAATATTCAATGCCCTTTTTCGAACACTGTTTATAATTGCATATACATGTAACGTCAGGAGTCTTCTCCAATATTGCGTTTTCTCATCCTGTAGGCTAAATACTCTCCAAATTAATTAATAATTAAAAATACATCATATGTACACTTGTTCAACCTAAAATGAGGTGGGACTATATATTTACTTTCCCTACCCCTAGGTACAAATCGGCATCTACGTTAATTAAAAACTTTGTGTCACTGGAAGCTTGTAGCAGTGTTTTCCTGACAGACTGAGCTGAAGAAGAAGGGAAGTAAATATAATATGAGACCATGTTGTGACCAAGACTAATACTTCCAGAGATAATATCCGTAATACACATTAACCCCTTGTTGCTGGTGTTGTCCATTTGAGGAAACGTCTTATTCTGGAGCTGGCCAGAGAATCAGGATAGGCAATTCCAATAGGAGCTCTTCTCTCTTTCGTTCTTCTGCTTACTCAATTTCCATTCCTTTCTTTGCTTTCAGTGTTTTCAGAGCACTTCATTCCTTCCTCACTTTAATTCCTGCCTCTTTCCTCTTTCTAAAAACAATCTGGGTGCAAAGCAGTGCTCTGTCTTAGCATGCAATTTCTGCCCAGTTAGCTAATGGCGTTTCCTGTCAAGACTACCGGCCCTATGAATCAGGGACTGTTAATGGCCCATCAGTGATGCAGCTCACGATGGGCCGGACTGCACTGGGCTCGGCTGAGCTGGGCTGGGCTGGCTCCTTTCCCCAGAGGCCTCAGCTCTGTGGCAGCTCCATTATTCATTGCTCAACCTGGGCTGCTGGGGCCCAGTGACACCTGAACTAGCGCAATCACACTTGGGTGGAGGCAGATGCCCCAGCCAACCAGGTGGCGGAGGCCAAGAACACATTGAGACTCATGATAGTGGCAGTGGGACTCCAGATGACCCCGGTCTGTGGAGCCTTTGATATAGAAACACATTTACACACATTCACACATGCGGCTTTGAATTCTGGCAAACTGGGGACATCCTTAAACCTTTTAAACCGCACAGTATTCCCCTTTGATGCTGTCGAAAGCCTGGCTTTCAGTGTCCACCATTCGGATAATTCTTAGGGCCTTGTGAAGTTCTTTTGAATGATGACAATACACAATGCAGTTTTTTAAGAAATGCAGAAGACTGTAATAAAGTGAGTGTCAGCTTTGAGACTGGCATTTGAGCTTGAGATCACTACATTTGAAAGAAATGAATGGTCTTTGTTAGAGACAGTTATACAGTAGAAAGGCAGCTACTAAATATCAGCCGGGGAATAAATACACACCACCTTTCATCCTGAAAGCTGTTCTGGGTTCTGTGGCATTATTAGCCCACTGTGGGAATCAAACTGGAGAGATGTTTGTGTTGTAGACCAGAGAATGTTGTTCTTGAAACATGGCACCGTATTCAAGCTGGCAGTCAAATCTTACTCATTAGAGTGAAGCTGCAGATGTGTTTACATGATGCTTCATATTTTTAGCACCAATAAAAGCTGCTGCTGATGTGCTGTTGAGAAATTTATTCTAGAGAATTTAAGAAATTAAGAAAGTTGGCGGTCTCTTCTTTCTCCTGCCCAGAGGAGCTTGTTACAGGACTTGGCTTTGATCACCAAGTGCTTGAATTTGGGAGCAAATTTAATTTCTGTTAAAAGCAACATTTGTCAGAGAGGATGCTGTTCATCCACAATGCTTTAAAGTTCTTTCAAAGTGGAGTACAATTATGTCTGAATGAGGGAGAGAAATCCACAGGGGAGTTTTCTTGGTGGCATTTAGTGAGCCTTGGCTAAAGGCATTCTTTCACTTGACTTGTAACCAAATGTTCTCTTAACTGAGAACTTTTTAGGGCAGTTGCCATGTGACAAAGCTTTTTACTCTGGAGAACAAAGCAAGCGCAGTTTCGGAGAACTGTTGGAGCGTCACTTTATTTCGTTTTATAGTCAACTTTTTGCAAATGTGTTGTTTGTGATAGGATAATGCAGGGATGGGCAAAAAAGAAAATATTTAAAATGTATGTTTAATCACGATTTGTCACAATACAAAATTTGCTTTTCCTGCTAAGCTGGAACAAACATAAAAATGGTGCCATGTTCAACAAGAATGCAAACGAAGCACAAACTATAATTTACTATTTCACCCTTGAATTTAATTAACAAGACTAAAAAGGCTCTCTTCGCTGTTGGATAGTGTTCTACTATATTGAGGTTATTCAGGATATACACTGAAATACATATCGTGATATGTTGTGATGTAATTGATCACAACCATGATTTTTTCATGCAGCAGGATATTTTTTTCTACTGCTTTTCTACCACTAGGCGGAGATTTGAATTTTCTATCATGTCGGGTAGATATCTAATCAGTAAAACACATGAGAGAATGAGGTTAATCTTTTTTGCCATTTTCACTTCCCTGTTTTCTTATTTGGAGCAGTTTGGATAATATGGCCATGTTAGTATTATTTTTACCCTGGCTAAAATCATTTTTTCTGTAAAATCTCATAATAAGTTACCTGGAAAGACCAGGAGACCGTGACCATACATGCCTAGTTCCATTATATATAGTGTGATTCTCCCTGGGGCTCGGCAAAAAAACACAATCACACAGCTGGAACATTGTGTGAGGATCATGTTTATTTACAATAGTGTTGAAGAGGTGTTTCAGTGAGGAGGGGGAAGGTGCAGGAGGACGGTGATAGATGAGAGGGTGCAGGGAGGTGAGGCAGCAGCTGCGTGGCTCTCTCAAGGGGGGTCCAGATGTGGGGTATAGGGTCTTTGGGGCAGTGGGAGTCCGCAGTGGGAGAAAAGAGAGTTGCTAATACTTGTTTCTCATCCTCAGTAGCAATGACAACGACTGTCCTCTGCTAGGAAGCGCCACCTTATATATGCGCCCGACTCCCCTGTGGGTCTTCTAATCAACATGCTGGCTGGTCAGTGGCCTCCTGTTCCCATGTGTGGCACGGGAGCTGTCCGAGGTGCTGAACTGGACCTGCTGAGGTTAGTGGGTGAGTGGACGCTGTCTAATCAGCACCGTGGCTCAGGGAGGAGCGCCTGTCACATGACCCTGTGGGTTTGGGAGCCCTCTGCCACAACAAAATATACAAAGTAAGGAAGTTTAAACAGTTATTGATGAAAAAGAACTACCATAGCATGGTTTTTAATTGAATTTTCAATAGATATTGCACCTTATACTGTCATAAAATGACCCAAACTGTACAAAAATATTTAGCTCACACCTAGCATCCTGTGTTTTTTTTTCCTCCTCTCTCTCTCGTGGAGGCATATTTCCCAAATTAAACCTGACCCGCTGCTGAAATGCATCAGCGTCCTAAAATATTGAAGGAATAAATAGTACATATTTCAAAGGCACTGCATTATTAATGCCTTTCACCAGTGAAGTCACAACAAATAATAAATCAAGCCGGGGGCCGTCACCTCCTGCATTAATTTCGTGTTCTGTGTCACTGAACTGGAAAAGAAGAAGGAAGAAAAACACGGCGTCATATCTACCAGATCAGTCTTCAGCTGTGACTTCTACCCGGGCCCACTCATTATGCTGTTTATGTCCGTAATGGGCGCTTAAGCGACCGTGGTTATTCGTACACGGTGCTCGTGCAGATGCTTGTGCGTGTGTGTGTGTTTGTGTGTGCATGTGTGTGACTCATAGCTCTACTTTGACCCTCCCAGCCACCAGCTCACCGGCTCATGTGCCAAGCTCAATGCAAATACAGCTCTGGTCTGCCACACTGCAGTAGGTTAAAACCAGGCATGAAAATATTTCTTTATTTATTTTCCTCCCAGTCACTCTTTCTCTCTCTGTCTGTTTCTGTCGTTCCCTCTCTTTCCTTCCTCTCCAGAGACTAGTTATTGTTTTTCTGTCCTTTATCTAGAGGCACCGAGGCACAAGATTTCTGCATTTGACACTGTCAATTAGGGAAGTGTCTTTAGTAGCTCTTAAGGGTTTGATTTAATGTTTATGTGGGTTTTTAACGACAACTTGTTTTGGAGCAGAGGGACAGGTCCCCAGGGGATTTGCCCCAAAAGCACTGGGGGATTGGTTCTTTTATCCATGCGACTGGAGGTCTCGCACAGTCCTGTGTACAGATCCCGGAGCGTGAACGCCGAAATTGTGCTTAGCAGGACGGAATAGAACGGAATGCAACGGAATGAATTTTTTAATCACTCTTTTAAAGTGATATAATTTGAATTGCCCGACGATTTGTTCCACATGGAGGGAAGCACAAGCTTTGGACTGTGCTTTTTTTTTTTTTGGCTCAGAGGAAGGTAATGGCCTGTTTGAAACAGTGGATCTTTCCAGCGGGATTGGGAATGGAAGGGAAGGAAAGGGAAGGGAAGGGAAGGAGTCCAGAAACACAGTTAACCTGAGTTCTTTATGAGTCACTCGCCAGCGTTTTGAGGTGAATTGAATTATGGGCTCAGGAGTTATGTCAAGCATCCCTACCTGACAGAAAACACATGTCTTTAATAGGGAATGCAGGAACCATCTTTGCCAAAACCTGAACTCATCAATCCTCCAGTTCTCCTCACTGTCTTGCCCTCTATTTTCTGAAATATTTGTCTATCAGCAAATTGCTCAGAGACTATTTGGCTCAGTTTTTTTTGTCAGATGCTGCAAATTGAAATGGTAACACAAGCTGACAGGCATGATTAAATGTTTTTCTCTCCTGTAATTCTTATCAAAACGAGACTCTTTGGATGAAGCTCTGTGCCACTAATCAGCTCGAATTTGTTCTCTTGTTTAACACTGGTCAGGAGCATTTCTTCCAGTCACTGGGAAATATTTGTAATTCCTGTATGGGAAAGAATAAAAAAAGAAAA
>JBBKCR010000101.1:19779992-19794282 GCA_037577295.1 Ladigesia roloffi
TCTTCTTCTTCTTCTTCTTCTTCTTCTTCTTCTTCCTCTTCTTCTTCTTCTTCTTCTTCTTCTTCTTCTTCCTCTTCTTCTTTTTACTCTTCTTCTTCTTACTCTTCAATTTCTTTTTCTTCTAGCTTCCTCTGCTTCTGCTTTTTCTCCCGTCTCCCTTGCCACAGATTAATGTGTTTGACAAGCCACTGAGCAAGAAAACACATTAATTGCTACTCAAAGTGGAGAGCTATCGTGGGAGCGCTTGTTGAGAAAACGAGTGAGTTTTAATTCTTCGTTCCAAGTGCCACCAGGCTGGGCCGGCGTGAGTGTGGAGGCAAACGCCTCTGGCTCGGCCCCTCCTGCGGCAGGGCTTGGCAGCCTCCGAAACGGAGCCATGTGCTGTGGATTGGGCGGAGGCGCATTCCAGGCAGCGCCGGAGCAGCAGCGCGTGGCCTCCGCTCGGGAGCGACAGCGACTCGACAAAGGCCTAATCAGCAAATGACATGATGATCCAGCTTACTGTGGCAGCCCCACAAAGCCGCTCTGCCTAAATCTGTTCCAAAGACACTGGAGCTCATTCCACAAAATGGGGCATTTTTCTTTTCTCAGCCTTTCTGATTGTGGTCTCATCAAAATACACACACACACACACACACACACACACACACACAATGAAAACAATGACTTTTGTCTCTTGCTTAAAAAGTTTTGAAGGGAACGCAAGCAACTTTGGCAAGAAATGAAGACGTGAGGAAGCCGCCTCCTCTCCTGGGTCTGCTAGTAAACGGTTAAATTAGATCCACTCCAAATATTTATTCCTAAAATCTAAAGATTTGGACTTCTCTCAGCGAATAATTATCGGGCTAATAAAAGCAACACATCGAAGAAGCGCTTTTTCGATTCTCCTCATAAGCTCAGCCTCAGAAATATCTGCCAGTAAAACCTCGTATGTTTCTCCAGAGGCCTGTTAGAAACCTGTTCTCTGATAATAATTACACACAGCAGTAAGCAGTACGCTCTCAGATTTTAACATCATTCTCCTCTGCCGGCATTGTTAGAAAAACGACTGCAAAACAGCGAGTTAGCTGTTAGAACTACAATCAAAAAGCTGTTTTGGATTCTGTTACACAAAAGAGGATAATTTATCTCCTTTGCCTGTTTTTGCCAGGTTGACTATTAGTGCTCTGGCGATTAGAACAGGGCAGTGCTGGTCCTGCAGTTCCACGGTCCACTCTCCCTCCTGGTCCTGTTCGTGGTCACTCTGTCGTGCCTCATGCCCATTTGGCTGTAATGGCAAATATCAATCCTAGTGTGTAATTTCAGGAGGGCAAAGCAATAGAAAAGAGGATTATAGGAGATGAATGGAGGAGGTGGGAAAGGTCTGCGATATTTACTCCTCTCTTCTCCCTCTCTCTGCCGAGCAGCCGCAGCAGATAAGGCGCATTGCAATTTTCTCCTCCCTGATTGAATATTTGAGTACCCAGGTTCCGGGTAAATATGGGTGCAGTGACTGAAAGTCCGCACTCCCAAGGTGCCGTGGGCATCGGCTGGGTAATGAATGCATGGTCAGGTTTGGTTTGGTTAATTGTTGAAGAATGGCAAACAGAGTGAGAGAGCGAGGCTAGCACTGCTGGTCTATGGAGCGGACAAGATTAATGGCTATTGTTACAGGTCAGTCAGGAGTGTATAACTAGGCAATTCTTCCAAAGCATTTAGGGAATGTGTGTGTGTGTGTATGTGTGTTGCAGGAGCAGGGGATGAGACTTCCCTTCCACTTATCACGATACAAGCGTTGCGATACAGTATGATCTTTTTGGTCAATGTTAGATTTGACCAGAAACACACTTTAATTATGAATAAATTAATAAAGTTGGCAAATATCATTTACTTTACAGATTCAAAATGCAATAAAGATGAAGTAACCAGGCTGGGGATTCTATAGCAACAATATTGGGTGTACTATATTTTTCGGCCTATAAGACGCACTTTTTCTTCCCCAAAACGGGGGGAAAAGTTATTGCGTCTTATACGACGAATACACATTTTTCCTGCATTAAAACTGCCTCTAACTTTGTGTGGTGCTGCTCGCAGTCCTCTTTTTATGCTGTGTGTGCTGCAGACTGGACTTGTGGTATGAACTGTTGCTATGGAGACGTCTCTGACCCTCGTGACAAAAACGAGACGCGACGCGATGTAATGCTGGTCATGTGAGACGAGACATTAAGTACCTAGAGTGGACAAAAGTTTTGGGACAACCTTTTTTTAAAAGATTTTCCTCCTTGAAAATTGGGTGCGTCTTATATTCCGGAGCATTTTATAGGCTAAAAAATACGGTACTTCACTTTGGGGCACTGGTCAGATCTCTAGAGTCCAGAAGATGGGATTTTCCATGCCTGGTGTGCTACTTTGGGGCCAGGTTAAGGCACAGTTTGTGCACATTTTGCTGGTGTGTTTGGGACAGAAATGCTGCATGAGATTAAACGTGCTGTTTGTGACGTTTGCATGGTGATATGTACTTCTCCTCCGCATGCATATGTATCTGATGGATGCTACAATAAATGTAAGAGGATCAATTGTGGGAAGAAGTACTACACATGTGGCGGATCACTTGATTTATCTGAGAACATTCCTGTGGCCTGGCTTGTGTAGATTTTCCTTCTTCATCAAAAGTTACTGCACTTACTATTATTTCTTTCACTGGAGTCGAATTACACTCCTATAGAAGGTTTTGTAAAAGAATAAATTTTTTTTAATGCCACCATCTCTGTCTCAAGTGAACGTTGTAATCTTTGTAGAAGGTTGTAGAAATTGTTGTAGAACGTTGTAGAAATTGTAATCTGAGTAAATTTAAAGTAAATATTTGCTTGTGCTTGTCCACTGTACTGTCACACATTAGAAACAGTCGTCAGTATTTTGTTGCACAAGCTGTGAGAGTCCGTGGCTGTTAAATAATCAGTGAAGACCAAAGAATTAAACTTTAGTGTCAAGGCGTGTATAATATGATGACATTTATCTAATTAAATCTCATTTACTGTCGTTATGAAACATCAAGGAATAGATTTTAATTTATAATTATATAGAGGAGTGGCTGCAAAGGTTCTCAACCTTTTTAAAATTATTTATCACAGCATGTTTCCAAGGCCCACTTGGCCACATTAGATCATCTTAAATAACCAAATGTGGACCAATGGCCTGTCTCAATTTTAGATTCACGGCCCAATCAAAAACCTTCACGGCTCATCATTGGTCCCTGGCCCAGTGGTTGAGAAACATGGGCTTAATGGACATTAAATCATTAGAGTTACAGTTTTATTATAACCTTTTTGTGTTTTGAATTAAATTGTCACGATTTCTCTACAGTTGGACAACCAGTACATGTTTCTATTTATGTATTCTGACTCATCAAACATTACAAAAAGTAAATAAATCAAAAATGTGTTCTATATAACCTTTTATATGATCTGTAATGTAGGGATGCACAATGACACTAAAGGCAAATCAATATAATTGTTATTAGAAGAATGATTGACATAAGACACTCTGAGTGTTGGCCTATATTTCCAAAATTACCTTTCTGTCTTCCTTACTGTCACAATAGCACATAAAGACAACAGTAACATATTATTCATGTGTTGACTGTGGAAATGAGAGTGAACAGTAACTGGAAACTGAATGAATTAATGCACTGCTTGAGTGTGTATGTTTAATGTAACTCTCTGTGTGTGTATGTGTGTGTGTGTGTTTTCTTCATCTGAACTCAAAGTAGACTAAGGTAAAGGGTGGAAAAGCTAAGCAGGTCACTTCCCATGGGAAAACAAATTCCCACCAGGGATGCTGTTCTTGTGCTAAAAAAGATTTTTAATGAACGATGTCACATCATTTTGTCAGTTTTTTTTTTTTTCTTCTGCATTGTACCAGATGCCATTAGCCTAAACTCAGTAAGAGGGAAGCAAATCGAGATAAGTAACTGTAGTCTTCAACACATTTTAATCATGGGATCACTTGCTGTAACCTTTATTAATTTATGTCTGGTGCTTTTGCTTTCCCTCCACATTAAAGCAACCTGTTATGCAGTGGCTTAAGGGCTAACAGAGGCTGGTGAAAAGGCCATTGTGTCCTCGTAGACTTGCCTTATGCTCTCAAATGACTTGCTGTCTTGACCTGATGGATTGCTTTTGCAAAGGGCAAAACCTGTGTGTGTTCACACTGCTTTATAAACGGCCACAATCTGTTCTGGAGGAAAAAAAAAACAATTAGTACTCCTTCCTACCACTAGTATATGTCCACATATAAACGCAGTCATACATCTGAACGCAGGAGTGTGGAAGCTTCGCCAGCCGCTGTCCTGTCAGACTCCATTTAGGCTTGGATTTGCACTGCTGCTGGTGTTTTCAGACCTTGTAAATCAGCAAAGTTTCAATTTCCCTCCCGCTTGGCAGTGAGATCCAACATTTTGCTAACACTACGCCTGGCCGGAATGGACTTGCCCAGTCGACATATCCAGGCCTTTGTTTTTTTTTTTGCTATAGATTCTACACTCAGACTTGTCTCTGCTAATGGTTGCAGCACTCTGGAACAGACCGGCTTTGTGCGTGTGATCGAACAGATGTACTGTAAGGAGACGGATCTTATATTCCGTTTACTGACAAGCAAGGTGAGGTTCTTTGTTGATGCAGCAACTCGTTTGGGTCAGTTCTTGAGAACAGCACGGCCGTTCGTTTGCCGTCAAAGTGACAGCTGTTCAGAAGCCTATAGAATTTACTCAGGATTGTAGAAAAGAGTGGGCCAAAGCCTCGGTTATATTTTGTGATCATTTTATATAATACTATGTTAGATTACTATTACTAATTCAAGATGTCTATTTGGGATTTAAAATTGATATTTTAGAATTTATGTTAGTCTTTATTTCTGTGTTTTGCATTGGAATTGTCTTTGACATGTTAGACCCTAACAGAAATCAAAACTTTTTTTAATTAAAGGCTTTATTTATCACTGTTTAAAATGATGTTTTTACCATATAACATTATGTAAAGGCTAAACACAGCCAAACTGCCCCCCCTACAATTACACAACTCACCCAATTCCTCTAAAAAACAGAAGATGAGTCAATAGATGAATAAATATATATTCAAATGGAAAAGTGTGTTTAAAAAAAGTCTTAAATTTCCAAAGATTTCTGTTTCACCATGAAGTAAATGTCTATTATCAGCAAATGATTTACATGATAGTATATTTATAGTGTGTTTTCTTATTAACCTGTGAATAGAAAGTAAATATTTATATAAAAGCATATAAACTTCTCTGTTGTTTAATTTATAAGGCTCAATTGTCACTATGAAACACAATGTACTTAAAATATGCTTAACTCTACCTTAATTTAGCCCTGAAAATATGCCAAACATCTTAATTTGAATTAAGTGGCCATTAATTTGTAAACCTTTCCCTTAATTTTACCTTAAATGATTTAAGGTATGAGTGTGAAACCCCTTTAATCCTAAACATATGGCATTTTCTTCAGGAGGCTCAGTTATTTAAGGGGCAAATGTTAAAAATAAGGGAAAATTTCAGAAGTTTTACCCCTTAATCAGACTTAATCTGTGCATTTTTCCACTTAATTGTCCTTACTTTCTTGGAAATTAAGGCAAAAATTAAGGTTATATTAAGGGGTAAAATTAAGGGGTTTGGTTTCCTAGTGCTGTGAGTTCCCTACATGTTTCATATACATCAGTGCTGTATTACCACAACAGGGAGGAATACATGATGAAAAATGTTCCTTGTGAGGTTCAAAAAGAGTCTTTATGGTAAATCTCAAAAAATATGTTGCTGTAAAACGTTCTACCTGAATCCATGTAACTAAATTAATGTGTTTCTTTCTACTCTGCGTTACTGACTGTAATCTCTGACATGCCTAAAATAAACAGTACCTTCAGTATAAGACAGTAGAAATTGAACACTGAACAGTAAGTCATGCATGTTTTACTCTCAGCAGCTGAGTCTATTTATGTATGTTATTAAAGCATAGTAATTGTTTTTTGAAGGAAGGTTTGCCGAATAAATTGATTTCCTAAATCAAACAGCCCAGTGTGACACGGAGTAAAAACCTCTTCTGGGCTATAAAAACTTAAATGGATTTTTTTTTACATTTCTGCATTCTGCAGTTTGGCAGGTTGTCATTTTATTTTGTTCATGTCATTTTCATGTCATGGAATGGCACTTTGTAATTAGACATTTCTGGCTTTGGCTTGTTTTTTTTTATATGCAATTAAAAAGAAAAACAATATAAGCACTCATGGCACTGAATGTGTGACTGTGATTTTATTTGGCAAACTTACAGAATGGGGAAACTATTATGTTTCAAAGTTAATTTGGGGGAACACACAACAGAGCCTTTTTTCGCTCTTGACGCCTTTTGCTGTGGAGAAGAAGTCAGAAAAGCCCGTGAACGCAACCGCGCTGTGTGAAGACGTTTATGGCTTGCTGCTATCGCTCTGGACAGGATGGGAAAAAGCGCACTGGGGGAAAGGAAGGGGGTATTAGGATGATGTGGCAGGGCTGGGGATCTTTATTATAGCTGTCCATCTTTTGTGGGTTCTGTTGTGACTCAAACTCCTGTCGCCAGTCCTCAAAGTATAGTGCGATCAATATCTCTCTCCATCTTGCTCTGGCTGATAGATACCACTCTTTGCTCTCTGTCCCTCTCTCTCTCTGTCTCGCTTTCTCTTTCTGTCTCTCTCCCTCTCTCTCTCTCTACCTTTGATGCTCTGTTTCTGAATATTGTGGGGAAAAAAACATCTTACTCTGTAGATTTAACACTCAAGAAAACCAATTTCTCCTTCCTTCTTTTCACACTTTCCTCCTCAATGCACCTTTTTAGGGATAAGAAACAAACATTGCACTCAACAGAAAGCTAAAAATTGCATCCAAAGCTGCTTGCTTATCAGGTCAGCAGGACCAAGGCGGTATTCTAATGGAGAAAGGTGGCGAGGCCTCCATCTCAAAGGGAGACAGTAGGTCCACTAAGTACACTGCTCTCAATCTAAACCTGCGAGGGTAATGGAGCTGTAGAGCTTCGTCTCGGCTATACCGGCATATCTCAGACGGAGGGGAGGTTACGCTGGGTAACTACTTATCTGTCACCATCCGCAACTCTCAGAATGGATCTGGGAATGACAGCCCTCCTCTCAGAAAGCCACATCTCATCCTATTACGTTAGACAAGAAATCATATATCTTATATTTCTAATAGAAAGCAGATTTCTTCTGCCTTGGGAGATGTTTCTATTCTTAAGCTTGCAGTCAGTGTATACAAGCATAACAGCCAATTTTTCCACAGCGCATAGAAGTGTCTCCTGAAATGGGAAATCAATACCATCAATATGGTGCATTAAGATGGGCAGCCAGTCTTGACCATTCAGTCTCAGCCATTGTCAGTCTCTGGTTTTCCTTCAAAAACCCAGCAAGTCTAACAAACTTTTAGGGCACCACAGGGCTTTCGGTTCCCAAGATTCATGCCTTTTGAAAGTCGTTTGGTTGCAATTTATGTTAAGATGAATGTGATCGGGTTCACAAGAATTATTTTTCTTGTAGGAAAGGGCTGCGTTTTTTTAAAGGGCGTTCAGGGCCGGACCAAACAGATTTCTCAAGGATTTGAAAGACGACTTTTTCCGGAAGAGTCCGCGTTTCTGCAGTTTGATAAGTATTTAATAGGCCACAACAATGTGGAGTCTGGTCTCATTAATTAAACAAATTAGTGTCATTAGTGTAATGGAAATCCACTGCACACAAATTTGAGTTTTGATACTTCAAACAAAGTTGAGCTTTTACAGCATTTGTGTTCTGAAGGTAAGCTGTACTCTGCTGTGCCCTGACCTTGTGCGATCAGATATTTTTACAGACATCTAAAGTTCAGTCCATCATCCTCACAAAGTTTGTGATGGAGTTCGGAGGGAAAGTGGGAAGTTAGGTGCCGTTTAGTCACAGCTGGGTCTAAATCGCCAAGGTCCAGGAAAAAGCTTTTCTGCACTTTCAAATGAAGGACTTGATTGCTTCACTTTCACAAAGGCCTCAGAAGAACCTGTTGCAAGCTTTGTTGACTTTGTTGACACTTTATTTCAGTTGGATTCAGCCATTGTGTAAAGCATAGATGAGAATCGGCATACTTACATTTATTAATTTAATCATTTCTCCATGGTATATCAAGCTCTTACCACAAATATAGTGCTGAGAGTTTTTATAATAATCCCATAATTTAGACACATTTGACTTCTTATGTATCTTTTGCTGTTTTGGATTCATTAGTGTGGTTTATTACACTCAGAGGGGATGCAATATGGATGACTGGCACAAATTTGGTATCCATTCAACTTTATTTTTTAACATTTTCCCTGTTTTAATCATAATGTTTCTATGTAATGGCCTTAGCTGATGAAATGTGGCTTCATTTTGTGTCTGTGTGTGTTGGCATCCGTATCGGTAGTGGCGTTGGCAGATATTATGCTGGAATAACATTAGATGTTGGCATAGGCCCAACTTTTCTATTTAGCGCACTCCCTAGTACTGTCTTCTAATGCTCAGTGATCAAAAATCTATGTAAAGTAGGTGGGAAGGACTGGGGCTTATGCTCAGATGGGAGGGTAAATGTTGAAAAAGTTCTGTTTGACTTTTTGATCTAAGCCAAACCTTTACGAAAAATAATTATATTGCAAACACATAAAATATAAATAATCTTGAGATTTGAGATTTGAATACTAAATATACACCCTTGACAAATAAGGAAACGAAAAACACTGGAAAGGAAGAAGCCATTGAAGTGAGTTTCTAAATACATATTTTCCTGAATTTCTTTAAGGGCCCTGATCGTAGACAAATAAAAAATTTTGGCCTTTGAAATAGGAGTTTAGGTAAACACTGTTAGTCTTTTCATGTATCAGACACTCCCCCGTTTTAGTGAAATCACAGAGAAATTGGGAAAAAAATAATATTACCATTTTCTGGTACATTAAACCGTCTTACATAAAAACAATACAAGAAATATATAGAATTAGGGCATGTTAATTTATTTTAAATTTAATATTAGCTTTAATATATGGTCTTTTTGTATTGAATTAACAAGAAAAATGTGTCCCTATTCTATGTTGTGCTTACTAAATGTGTGTGCTGTACCAAAGATAAATTGTTCTGGAACTTTCAGCCCAGCAATATATTCTGCGATAACAATTTAATCATGGAGCACACTTAAATTTTCTTAACAGAATCAGATTTCACGCCATGGTCGCCATGGTGTCGCACCCCAGACATCTGATTAATAAAACCTTGCCTCGGTCTACACTTGTTGATTAGTACTGACTTGAAAAGAAAATGTCTGAGATGTAACCAGTTGCTTTGTCTGATTAAACCTTTGGTGACCATAAAATGCAAACATGTCCAGACCTAATCCAGGCTGCACAGTACACAGGAATTAAGGTTGGGTACAAACTAAATGAACTTTGGCCAAGGTAACAGTAATCTGGTCATGTTCAATGCATTCCTGCCGATGTTCAGAGTGCACGTTAAGCTTCGGGAGCGTGATTGGAGTCACTAGTGGAAAGAAAATGCCAAACATTTACTACAGCACACTATAAAAAGGGGTTCTTTGTGTGTCAGGAGCCCCATTGGGCACACACACACACGGCGAGAGAAGTTGATTAGTCGAACAGGTAGGAGATTGCTTTGTGAGCTGTGTTTTTTTTTTTTTTCTCTTTCCCAGATATCGCCACAGTCTACTAGACTTAGTCAGCCATCCTTGAATATCTCAATAACAGTAGCTTCAGACTTAGAGGGATAAAGCAGTTGAGCTGCTTTCCCATCAGGAGTCAGCCTAAGGTGAGGCATTGAGGATTGAGGAGGGCCTGTTTTTGTGTGTGTGTGTGTGTGTGTGGGGGAGGGCTTCTTTATATGTCAATCACACAAAATACAGTCCTCAATTTTTGATATACATTAGAAGCCTTTGGCTAATTAAGCACTTTCTATGCCCGCTAACTCTGGCACTCTCATCCTGGGCAGTTGGCTCAGATTGGGTTTCAGCTGCTGAGAATAAAATAGAAAGTCAGGAATGTACTGAGCTCAGATGGGATAAACAACACAATTATGCAGATGTGATTATGGTGCTGTATTTTTCCCCTGTTTCCTTTTCTGCTTTTATCCCAGAATGAGGAGGCAATGGCAAGCTTTATTGTGACAGTAACAGACCAAAAACATCAGCCTGCTGCTCCCAAAAATGGTGGATTGTCTCGTAGTGACAGTCCATGAGTGGCACACAATACCTCAAAACCTCCCCTTGTGCTTAAGGATTTTTTTTTTCTCCAGTAGCCGTATGCCATAGACCGTCGCGTCCTGCAGCCTGATTCGGCCGTGTGTTTCACCGTGTCGGACTGATTGTCACAGCTGTTTGACTTTAGCAATCAGATTACTCACTCTTGATATGCCGTGACAAAATAAAGCATGTCTGGGCCTTCGCCGCGTAACCAGCTGTGATTGATATCAATTATTCCACCCACGTCAACTGTCTGTCACTTCAATAATTCAACGACTAACACGCCACCCTATTTGCGTCCAGAATTGCATCATTTTGTAGTGAAAGCGATGCCGCGTGCGCCTTCCGCCGCTTTCCACATAAAAATGCGGCCATTTGTCTTCCTCATAATGTCTGGGTGAACAGGCTTGGCCTTTTGTATTGTCAGAAGAATTTGCAGAAGCAAATTTCAGTGTTAGCTGCAGATTTTTTCAATACCCCACCCAAGGTCTCGTGGCTTCACAAATGGCTCTTGCAGAGGCACGGAAATAGTGTTCAGAAAATTCTATTACATGGAAAATGTCAGCAGGCATGCGGTGTGGGGACACGGGGAGTTATTTAGAAGTCTCCGTTTTTTTTTTCTGTTCCTCATTCAGTGTTATTATCACTTCTATAGAATTTCAGCTTCAGCCTATTAGCTGCTGTTTTGCTGGTGAGCTGAACTGCCTCTGGTGCTTCTTTCTGCTTAACCCTTGCAACCCTGTTTGTGTTACTTCTCTTCTAATATTTAAAGGCGTAAACTATGTGTGATGTACAAGTTTCCCATGTCCTTTCTCAAGCACAATTTACCTAAGATCATAACAAGATTATCTTTATAGCCAAACCAAACTAGGTTACAAATGAATTTTTTTACTACATAAATACACCAACATACATAAATATGTGCATATTAAAAATGTGTTTTCCATACCATACACACACATTAGTATTATCTCTCTGCACCATGATTTAAAACAGTCAACAGTAAGGTGCATGCCACTTATGCCCCACCCCACCCAACCACAAACACACCCACAAACCCCTAATTGGCGAATTGGGCTTCTCACACCACTTGTTTCTCTTTAAAATTAGAAATTCAAAATACAGAGCTCTTGGATTGTTTTATTCAAATATAACTGAATTCAAAGAGCACAGACACTAGAAAATGTTTTTGTGAATATATATTAAGGGGTGTTGACTATACATGGCTACATATAAGGGTCTGAATCAGAAACCCTTATTGATCTTGGAGGAAATTGCTTTTGTAATGGCTGCAAAGACATACGAGACAGAGAGACAAGAACAATATAAAATAAGTCTAAAATGTAGATAAAAATCTGGAGGAATTTTGAAAATACACTATGCTAAATATAGAAATGCTGGGTGTAAATACTGTATAGAAGTAACATAGTTGAGTGAGATGTCTGTGCTTCCCTAAGTATATGTTTGGATCATTGTTTGATTTCTTTGTGTTCAGTGTGAAACATGAACACTGTAGTCCTGCCATGTTGTCAACTGGAGGCACAAATTTTACCAACTACTGAGTAGATAATCGCTACAGTCAGGAAAATCTGATCTGACTTGGAGTTTGAGTGCCAGAAGTTCAAAAACCCAGCAGGCATGAATCAAAAGCCTCTTGTGTTAAATTTTGAGGAGTCTGACAATGCTCAGGCGGCGAACACTTTATGATAAAACAACAAACACTATCTCAGAGATTATCACCCTGTGGTGATTGTTCTGCAGCAAGTGATTTACAGTTTGACTTAGATACCAGGAGATAAGATCACACGTCTAGGATGGCTCAAAATTATAAGGAAAATGTACCTTGAAATTTGGCCTCTTGGTGGCTCTAGAGAGAAGTTGACTCAAATTTGTTGCCCTGATACTTCATCAAAGTGTATAAAACAGAGAATTTACAATACGTGCCTCTATCTACAGTGGTTGACCTTAAATAACTACATCAAGAACAACAACAAAATAACAATTATCACCCCCATTTTTTTGGCCATCTATCCTACTGCTATCATACTGTTGTTACTTCTGATGATGATGATGATGATGATGATGATGATGAGGATGATGATGAGGATGATGATGATGAGGATGATGATGAGGATGATGATGATGAGGATGATGATGAGGATGAGGATGATGAGGAGGAGGATGATGATGATGATGATGATGATGAGGATGATGATGACGATGATGATGATGATGATGGTGATGATGATGATGATGATGATGATGGTGATGATGGTGATGATGATGGTGAGGATGATGATGATGATGATGATGATGATGATGATGAGTATGATGATGAGGATGATTAGGATGAGGATGATTAGGATGAGGATGATGAGGATGAGGATGAGGATGATGAGGATGATGATGATGATGATGATGGTGATGATGATGGTGAGGATGATGGTGAGGATGATGAGGATGATGAGGATGAGGTTGAGGATGAGGAGGATGAGGATGATGATGATGTTGAAAAAATAAGAATAACCAGAAAGTTGTATTTTTTTTTATTACAGTAATTAAGATCTATCAATTATTAATTCATTATTTTTAAACAGAATTATCCTGGATTGCCATGCTGTACTCTTGGGTCACATAACTGAGCCTAGCAGCTAAGATGCGTTCCTGTCTGCATCACTTTAGTAAACTGTGTGTCTAGGTTTTTCTTGGTTTGTCTGCGTGGTTCGAATCACTTGGAACTCTTTATCTTCGCCTTCAACAATTTTAGCATTAGCTAAAGCTGATTCTATGTAACTTATATAAACTCATCTGCCACAATGTCTGCTACATGAAGTAAATATCCCAGGTAAATATAAATATTTACCAGCATTAAGCAAGTCAATTTGGAGTTAATTTGATGCCATGCTTGTGTTTATGTGCTCTGTTCCAGTTATATCACTGCTTCCAAAGAATTCAGATAAAGATATTACATTAGACTCTTCCAAAAGAAAAATGAAGACTGAAGTTGCTACCAAGCCACTGGGGTAAAGCTAATTAGCAAGCCGCAGAAGTTGAGACGGAATGTTTTACTATGGGGAATTAAATATCTGGATCCTTGCCATGACAGTAGATTTAAGCAGTGACTCATTTCCTGGATGGTAGAACATTAAAAGTAAAGTATGTACTAAATGCAGGTTTCCTCATGGTGGATACCAGTTATCTTACACGCCTGATTTTAAAGTAATTCAATCGGGGGAAGGGATATATAGGCTGTAAGAGAAGTGCTAGTTTGTGCTTTGTCTGGATCTTTTGTCATAAGCTTTTGCCAACCCTTGCCAGACTTGTTGAATGCTGTTAAGGATGAAGAAAATTCAATTTCAAGGTTGGATCTTGTGTAGATTAGTGCAGGGATGGATATGTATCAAGACTTTCTCAAACTTGTTCGTGAGTTTATTTGACTGATGGTTATGGTGTAGAGCATTAATTTACTTTGCGGGACTAGCAGGTAAATTCTTGACCCACGATTAGTTGCTGTGTTATCTGGTTCTTTAAAGTTGATTTAAGACCTGCATGTTTCAAGGAAGGACCTTCATGGATTGGACTACTTTGTCAAGCACATCCCCCAGATCCTTGTTTGGATTGAGATGTAGAGAATTTGGAGGCCAAGTTGACGCTCCATGCTTTTATCAGATTCCTCAACCCATTCCTGGTTAGTGTTTGCAGTGTGGCAGGAGGCATCATCTTGCTGAAAGTGGTCACATAATTTCTGAATAATGGTAGGAAATACATGTCAACATCTACATTAATTCAAAAATCTTCCATTATTCCATGGTCCAGGTCTGATCATGACAATTATTTGTCAATTGTAGGCACTTTTGGTCAAACAGGTGTCAGCCTGGTTGCCTCATATGCAGCAACCTGTAGTGCACTATGTGTACTGATACGTTTTCTGTATAACCAGGGGCGGAGCTAGACTTTTTTACTTGGGGGGGCTAGGGGGTGGGCAAAGCTATTTCATTGGGGCCAGTATATTCCAGGG
>JBBKCR010000101.1:19800945-19821847 GCA_037577295.1 Ladigesia roloffi
TTTCCCGCTGTGATTATACCGTTCTGCGCTGGCCCCTCCCCCAAAGACGACTGCGCTTCTGACTTCAGACAATGCGCTACTGACTGTGAAAATCAGGCCCCAAGTGTAAAATTATCTACACATTCTCTCAAGAAGTTCAATTGTTGTCCGCATTGAAGAATGGAAGATTGAGTTTGCTGTTTTCTGCAAACTTCACAGTTTCTCACTGGTTTTCATATAATAAATGCACAAACCTGCTTCACCCCCTTTTTACCTCATATTTTGGGGTACAACACCATATTTGAGTGGCAATTTAGAGTTAAAAATAGATTCAAATGAGAGAAAATTACATAATCCCAATTTCTGTAGCTCATTTAAACCAGACACAGTCCGAGTTGACTAGGCAGCAATTAATAATGAATGATGAAATATTTCTCATTTGATTCTCAACAAAACAAAATGAGCAATAGTGTTGAAACATGAGATTTTAAACTTGAATTCCTATGTAGTAGAAATGGAAATATCATATAATAAAATGTTACTTTTCAATTTTGTTTGGACAATCATGTTTGTGGTCAGTAATGTTAATGTTAATGTTATTCACAGAATGTAAATAATAGTTTGATTACTAATGTTGTTAAAAATATTGATTTATTACTAATAAAATTAATGCCAACACCTGTTTTTAACACTACGAATGTATTTTTCTTGTTAGATTCTTTGAACTATTTGCAGACTGAAGTCCAGCTGCTTGCACACTTGTCATTATAAGTACAGTTTTAAAAGCTTTTTTTATACAGTTTTAAAAGCTTTTACAGTGATGCCTTTAGAAGACTACTTCCAGTAAAGAATCTTGTGGGAGACAAATGGATAAATCAATGAATTGCAAACTAACAAAAGCAAGAGCGAAGTGGAAAGCTCCAGCTCCGCTTCAGAGCCTCCACTGTAACAACAATAATACAAGAACTGTATGAACGAGAGCGAAAGTGAGACACTCCAATCATGAAAGATAGTATATATGGTATATAAATTGTTTGGATGAAGCATTCAGTCATCTTTTCATGCACTGGATACATTTTTTCTCTGAATTGTTAAAAAAACACAGTCAAATATGATTTTTAAATAAAAAAACAAACTTTTAACGACTAAATTACTACGTATCACACAAAGGATGAAAAAACTAAAGTAACAGCTCCTTCAGTGTTAAACTGCAAAGCAAAACCACATAATTACTGTCGACTTCTATATAAACGGTTCCCCCTCAAATCTGTTCAAATTTTCCCACTCAGAGGAGTTTGTCTGAGCTTTTTCCACCAGGCTCCAGTTGTTTTTTTTTTTGTGTGTGGAGACTTCCCTTGGTTGCATCCATAGCAATAATTGGCCAAAGTATTGGCCTCATCCGTTTGCTGTGGGTGAGGTTATTTTACCCTTACCTGCTGCAGGGGCAGGGAGTTGATGGGGCAGAGGTGAGGGGGGCTGGCCGTGGTGACGGCTGCTGGTCTAATGGGAATCTTATGGCTGACTGAGTCTCTGCAGGGATGTGCGGCCCTGCACACAGCCTGAGCTCCAGCTGTGGCGCTGACATGTAGAAAATGAACTGCACTGTGCAGGAAAGCCAGGAGTGTGGGAAGGGTGAAGGGAGGGGGGGTGAAGTAAAGTGCTGGAAAGAAAGGCTGGATAGAAAGAAAAGAAGAAAGCTGTATAGGGTTTAGAGCAAAATGCCACTCAAAGAGACTGATGATGAAATAGCAAGGTGTTCCTTTATGTCTTGTCAGAGCATTGCATGAACATCTGCACCCGTTTGTCTCTTTGCTTCGATAGCGCCATCATCCACGCCTTAGCGATGGCAGTGGATTGGATTGTTTTTGCTCACTCAGATTGAGCCTATATAAACACTTCAGGATTCTGTTCACTGTTTATTTGAAAAGGTTTCTTCCGGCGAATGAGTTTCTTTTCATTTTGTCAGTGGCGATGATAAATCTATTCATTGGCTTGTATTTCACACTTGAGAATGTATATATATATATATAGAGAGAGAAAGAGCGAGCGAGAGAGAGAGAGAGAGAGAGAGAGAGAGAGAGAGAGAGAGAAGGAGTGTTAGATAGACGTTGGAAGTCACATAGGCTGTAAACTTTCCCCTGCCAATCATTTTGACCTTTGTGTTTTTGTTATTTGCCAATACTGGAGTCAATCAGGGCTAATCACAACCTGTGTCTCTAGTGCAGATATTGCCCTTCTCTCTTATGAATTCATCAATAAAGGGAGTCAAAACACTTCCCAGGGTGTTGATTGGTCGTGCATGCATTCGGCCTAATTAAGTTGTGTTTGTCTCCTTCTGCTTCGTTATTGGAATTCACATTTTCACGTCCCCCACTTACTCTTGATTGACAGTCTTATGTAAGCCCATGGAAGTAAATATGGGATCGCATTTTGTTGAGGGTGGCATGAGAATTACATCTCTGACAGGGGACAGGATGGTGTCTGACTGAGTAGCACTTGGATCTGGTTTCTGATGTAGGTGTGGTAACTGCTAAACAAGCAGTGTAAATCTATCATCTCACAAATTGTTTCAACTCATATTTATTGCAATCAAAACAAGAATAGACCAAAATGTTTTCAGTTTTATTTTCCATCTGTTTGATTCGGCCTACCATTCTAAAGTGTCTAATCTGGTTGAATTACCTTGATTGATAATTAATGTATTAGTTGATATGAAACAAAATACTGTACTGTTATGGGCTCTACATTCACGCTGATTTGTTTGAAAACGTTAACAACCAGACATGCTGGCAAAGTAATAATATGTAATTTTCTGCACTCCCACACTCAAACACACCAAATCCTGAATTAAAAAAAAAAGTTATTCTTTTAAACAGCAATCAAAACATCAGTATAACAGTGTATTCTACACATAGTGGTCATATAAAAGTTCTTTGTGACTTTATCCTCATGTGGAAGGAGTGAAGAGTTGAGATTAATAACCTTGACTCAAAATGCTCTTAAATACTGTTAGGCCTTGTTGGTACAAACCTTAGTTGAATATGTTTTACGGATGAAAACACAAATTTGGCACACAAACATGAGTAAAATGCAGTGAAATACAAATGTGAATATAGTTTATATGTCTAAAGATGAAGGACTATCTTCAGCCTTAACAACCTCTGCTCTGTTAATGAGTGGAGCCGTTCCTGGGTGTAGTACTGGTATAATTGGAATTTATTTACTTTTGAAAATGGAAGGTACCATAAACCTTGGGAGTAAATCCACAAATGAATATATTTTTTTCTTAAAAGAACCATACAAAAGCCATAGTAAAATCTGATTTCAGTATATATCAGTGTGTGGTACTCTTTCTCTCTCGGCGCGCCGCTGCTTGGCCGCTCTCGGGACCCCCTCACTCTGCAGGTTTTCCCCACCCACTTGTGGGTGGAGACTTTCCTGTAAGGTCTTACAATTTTTGTGTGTATTTTCTGTTTGTTTTCAAGACCTAAAAGAAAAGCAATTAGTTTTTATTCTTTATGTCAATTTGCTTGTGACAGCATTCTTAAAACCCCAGTAAATTTTACATCTGAATAGTTTTAACAGAGAACTACGGAATAGTTATGGGCTAATGTTGAAGGTTTAACAGTGAGTTGGAAAACATGAAGTAGTACTGCGCCATCTTTAATTTCACCTTTATAAAAACCATGCAGCTGAATTGTCATCTTCAGACTGATGTAGAATGAAAGGACTGAAGCTGTTTACACCCTTGTACTCGAACTGTGTGTGTCTGGACTATGTTCAGCCTTTTCCTAGAGAACACTGATCCAGCTCTCTCAGGTTTGACTTGGCCTGGAGAGCTCAGGCCGGGCTGGCACAGACAGCAGCCATGGTGACGGCTCTGCGTAGCTCCCAGCTGCCAGCTGCCCATCCGCCTCCCTCGCCTGTCAGAGTGCCTTTGCCAGTGGGACTGTGTAGCCCTTTCGCTTGTCCCTTTCCTTTCTCTCTGCTCCTGCCCTTCTGATCATTGGCCAGTGTCTGGTGTCTGGGCCTTCACTCATGCCAGCAGCCCATGAGATGAGCGATTGAGTAATTGTGCAGCTGGCAGAGTGCAGAGCAGTGAGAAAGTGAGAGAGGGAGAGGGGGGAGAAAGGATGAAGAGATGATTAGGAGAAGAAAAAGGTAAAAGGTCGAAAGCAAATGGGAGATGGAGTGGCAGGGCTTCTTTTTTCCCGAGGTAAAAGGTGGGTAAAAGTGGAGAGAGAACATAAAAAAAGAAAGAAAGAAAAAAGGAAGGGATAGCCTGCTAAGTGCTCCTCTCTTGGCAAGAGCTGCGCAGTTACCCCAGCGAGACGGAGAACGGTGTAGTGACAGAGTGGAGAGAAAGGGAAAGTGAAAGGAAAGCGGAGGAAGCTGTTTGCAATTAGCATAATTATCCAACCTGCCTTTCTAAGGCTGTGACAATATATGTCTTCCCTCATTACGTCCTGTAAGCAAACATGGAAATGAATGCAATGCAGCGTTCTGCGCGGTGCCATTCGCGCGACATGCTCCATCCATTACGGCAGACTTGGCTTGCCAATCCAGGCTACTCCCCTCTGAGGCTCACTCACCCAGCCCTCTCCACTCTGCCAAGATGAGAGAGAGTCTCTTGGACATGGGGTGCTTTAAAGTGGTTCTTCATTCCAGGCATAATAGCCAGCCTGAAGAGCGGCCAGCCAGCAGCCAAATGGAAGAATGGGACAACACTAGAGACACCGATGCTCGTCCAGGTGTTTGGTTAATGTTGCCTAATCAACGTCGTATTTCCAAATGTTTGTTTTTGTTTTTTTTCTTCTGAGCACAAACAGTTTGAAGACCTGAAATGATTATTTAAATGCTTCTGGCTCGCTTCACTACTCTAACATTATTGTACAAATGCTACAAAGAGGAAGTGGACTAATAGCCTCAGGGTGATTTTAAGTACTTATTTTGAGTAATTATGTGTTAAGCCTAATAATACAGCATGCAGAATTAAGAATTATTCTTGTCATATCCCATAAACAAGTGTATTTAGATGTTATATACATTGATCAAAACAATCTCTTAAAGGAACAGGCTGTTTTTTATAGAATTTCATCCAACCCCACCAAGATCTACTTACCGAAATAATTATATTTTTACATTATAATATAATATTATCATATTCCTTACCAAATTAAACGTCTTCAGTGTTTGGTCGATGTGCAGGTAGGTTGTGTATCTGGAATCTAGGGCTTAAAGACTACAATCCATGCTGAAAACTTGGTTTATTCGTGGATGGAGATCTTTGTTTTGGTGACCGCAATAAAACTACAACCTAATCCATATTTTGGCATCTCAAGAACACAGCTAAGGTCAGAGATTTGGTGTCAAAACATGATTTGAATAAACGTATTCCTGCATATTTATCTTTTTATGGCTGACATTTGAAATGGATTGAAGTCTCTAAAAACACCAGCTAATTACAGATGATTGAAAAGACTGTTGCTTGAGTTCTAATTTAAAAAAATAAAGAAAGAAAAAAGAACACATTTACTCCAAACCACAGGTCTTTACACTGGCTTCCAATTAGATTCAGTCAAAGTATTATACTCATTGTTTATAATGCTTTGGGCCCTAAATAGATCTCTGAAACATTTAATAAGCCTGTTGGGTCTCTTAGATTGGCTGGTCAACATGGCTGGTGCCCTGCGCTAAAAATGAACAGGGAGAAATGGCCTTTAGTCATTAAATTTAGTCTCTGCTGGAACCAGCTCCTCAACAAGCTGAACCATGTCTTGTGTTTCTCTGCCTTCAGTTCAACTTTACTGTAACGCTTGCATAAAAACCGTACACTTACATCTGTATTCATTCATCTTGCTTGTTCTGATTTTATTTATTGCTTAAATGTATTGCTTCATTATTTTTTCTTCACACTAGGTCTCTGTAAAGCACTGCGAATGGCCAATGGTGTTATATTGCATAAGACTGTATGGTATTATATGTATAATCTGATGGTCTTTGTGTCCTCATAAAAAGAGTTCATTTCAAATTGGTTGTTTAGTTTCTACTTAAGGATTACATGAATATACTACATTGAACTTTTAAACACGCAAAACATATAAATAAACATATACATGTATTTAAACACGCAAAACATATTCACAAACAAACAAACAAACAAAGTTCCTTCCTTCTGTGTCTGCTCTCTTAGCACAGACAACATATTATTTGGTAAACCGTAACAATCAGCAGGTAAGCACTGTTCATTCAGAGTAAATCTGGGCATGTTAAACATCAGAGACGCAGGAAAGTCTAGGTAAAAGGGAAGATTTCATAAGACAGCATTAAAATGAATACCCAGACTCAACCCTTAGCAAAACACATTATGTTTTGTTCTCTGTTGTTTGAATGCACAATTCAGCATTCCCAGAGATGAAGCTTTACTCCAGATGCTTCTCTTTTGTGTCCCCAACCTCTCTCTTTAATACTTTTATACTTTATTCATGCTCTGCATGTTCATAGTACTACTGATAAACTGATATTAAAAATAAATTATTTGTATCTGCTACTCAGGAGGGAACACATGAGTCACAGGGAGCGAGTAGAAAAATCATTAGAGCGTAGACAGGTATAATTACTGACAGAAATGACTAAAACCATACTGACATTTGGGTTTTAAAAAGAAACCGGAGGACATGTTGGCCCCCAGCAAGACAGCACAGCGCACACTATTTTGAACAGTGTGGCTGACAAAGGCGGCCCATAAGCCCCTGTTTCTGCCATACCTACTGGTCCATTTATGTTTTCATAGCAATTTAAGTATTCACGGACTCCAGTTTTCTCCTCCAGAGCCTTTGCTATACTTTCAGAGATGTGTTCCTTCATGGTCTACTCGAGTGCCTCCATACTGAATGCTAATAACTGTGGGGATGGGGTGGCTCTCCTCATTTCTCTCTGTGACTTTCCTTTTTTTCACTTTATCGGAGTGCAAATATTTGTCTTTGAGATTGGTAATGATCTGTTTTCTTGGAGCATGCATTGTTGAAATTCAGCTGGGGTTCGGAGAAAAATAAATTATTAAAAATAAATATAATCTGATTTCAAGGTCAGGAAAACAGTTCAACAGTTCAACAGTTGGAGGATGCCAACATAGTCTGTTTGCTAGCTTTCATAGCGAGGTTTTTTGTTGTTGCATGTTATACAGTAGAGATGCTTCTACTGCACTCTTGGCTCCTATATAAACCAGCAGCCCATCTGTTTGTTGTAATCGAACACTATTGCTCTTTGCCCTTCTGAAAGCCAAGTGTTTATTTTTTTTGAGTTTCTGTTCTCAGTTCTTGAAGTTCAAAATAGCCAAGTGACTGTGACAAATTGGGATTTTAGATAAAAGAGATGGTTGTTTTTAACAGGCACAACTAAGGGATTTGAGAGTAGACGCCAGGCTCACTTGACGCCAGGCTCACCAAACACTTACGTAGTCCTTTTGGATCGAGCTTTGATGAGAGCTTTCATGTGTCACACCCAGGAGAATGATGAAGTGAGGAAGGGCATCACTCACAAACATGAGACCAGACAGATGAGGGATTTTAACCTTTAAGTGTATATTAATAAAATCTGATTGCAACAAATATTAATGCTGTGAAACCCTCTAAAACCACTGTTTGTTTTCCTACACGCTTATCGTTTGCTGCTCCTCCTACATGTGGGCGGAGACTATTCTGAAAGTTCCTACAGGCTCAAAGATCTTGTGTTTTTTCTTTTTGTTTATAAATCTAAAGTAAAACACATTTGAACTTTTTTTGTTTATTAGGGGTGATCATGTTTGACACAATTTTAATATTATATTAACTTTTGTTCTACGTGACACCGGAACAAGGCTCACCAAACAAGTGGCATCTTGACAGCATAACAGCATAAACTAAGGACACTGTTGGCAGTTTACCATTTGGTGTGCTGGTGGCACGGTGCCATGCCGTGGATGTTCTAAGGGTTAACTTCTGCTGGCTGTTCGTTTCAAAATACTGTTATATGGTTATATCTTTACTTAATGGGTTTTTCATCTTTTTTTTTTTCATTTCCTGTGACTTTTCTTGAGGGTTGTGGGGGTGGCTGTGCTTGAAATGTCACCGCGAATGTGTTTGTCCCTGTTTAATGGTGAATGGCACACATCAGCCAATGGAGTCCAGCGATTTGTGTTAAAGGGATGGATGTTGAGCAGGTTGAAAGAGAATGAGAGTGACTGAGAGGCTGTTAGTCCGGCCCTCTGGCCCAAGGCCCATCACTCAGTGGTGATCAGTCTCCTTTCGGGCTGCGCATGCCAGCTGTCACGGCCTCTGCACTCCGAGTGGTGGCTGATGAGAAGTAGCAGCCATGTTTTCTAATCAATCCGCGACCTAATAGGTCACGAATGAGCGCGCCCGGGTTGCCGATAGCGCTTTGGGTGGGGAGAGGGAGGCCTTACGTCTGTATCAACCACCCCCCCCATCCCCCCTGCTAGCCCCAAGCATGCTAATTGACATCGTGCTAATTAGCCCCGGCCAGTGGCTTTTGTATGTGACCAACTCCACCAGCACCAAGTCCTTATTTTTCCCCCAGTGCCAAATCATTAAAGCACCACACTCTGTGCCTTAATTAGGGACAAAATTGCACGTATCCTTAATAAGAGTTTCAAGAGTGGGAAGTAAGTCAGAAGCTAAAGGGGAAGGGGTGGGGATTTCACTTTATTTTTTTGTTGTTTTTTTATTTATTAAATAATTTATTTATATATTTATTTTCGTGAACTAAATGCCAAAGAGTTTTGAGTGTGAGCAAATGGCTGGGCTTGGAGAAGTACTTCACAGAAAAATATTCACCCAGAAAACTATTTGATACAAATGGTTTATAATTAATCAGAAGCACATGGCTAGGCCCAAGTAGGAAAATCTGCTGCAAACGGCACAGGGGAACATGGAGATAGACTGAAATGAATTAATCTGTATTTTTTTTTTTTTTCCATGAGATGTTTTCCTTTGAGGCAAAAAAAAAAAGGAACAAACAACATGCTTCAACTTTGAAGCGAGCTCTTTCGCCAGAAACATTCAAGACTAATTGCAAACACGAAAAACATTATTTTTTGATCAAATAATTGTTAAATGGAGCTTGTTTGAGGGTTTTGACGGGCTGTGGTTCAGCATTTGTGAGCAAGTGCTGCTGTTTATTGGGTTGTGATGGGAATCTGCTTTTTTTCGGGTGTTTGTTGTGGTTGTTTTATGTTGTTTTATTCTCTTTGTAGTCTCTCTAGAGCATGTTCTGAAACATAAGCCATGTCTTAAGGAGCAAAACAATTGTCGTAGTCTTCTGTTCTTTTGTGGTGGTGTTTTTCCAGGCAGAAAAAAAAGTGATATTGCGCATTTGTGACCAGAGTCACCAGCCGAGAAGGGCTCGGAAATGCCACACGCGTCACAGCCCCTTTTTGTCAAACGTAGCTTGGAGTTAGAGCAACAAAGTATGATTAGCCTCAGACTAGCCAATGGAGCATCCGAACACACAAGAGTACCTTCTTTCCTGTGAGGGGAAAGATATCAAATTCTGACTGTAGGAGGCTAACAAGGCACCCCTGGTGAAAATTGAGTGTTTATTTCTGCGAATTTAAGCTCCGCCGGTGATGATCAAAGAGAAGTCACACACTCGCCATTAAACATCTGCTAAGACGGTGCTAAGCTATTACTGGTATGCTTCCTGGGGCCTGCTGACACTTTGAGTGTGCTAATGTGTGTAACTATACTGCTTGTTGTGTGCCTCTGGATTTGCCTGAATGAAAAAAAAAACACACTCTCGCTCTCCTCGCCTGCTTTGTGGAGGAGGCACAGTCCAGTACCCTCAGGTTCTTCTGGTTGAGCAGTTCATTTAAATGCAGTAAACTGGTCTTCTGGCCCGGTTCTTGTGGACTTCGCTTGAATCTTCTGCCTTATTTATTTGCTTCATCTGATTTTTACAGAGGCTTTTTTCTTTCCTCCATTTGAGCTGTGCGCATCAACTAAATGCTTCCCTTAAAAGCATCACAGGACAACCTAAAACTGCTCGTGGGCCCTGCGCCGGACAAGGAATCTTCCACGCAGCTTGTTGAGGAGCAAAAGGGTAACCAAAACAATAGCCTAAGGAGCTTTTCGCTCGCGTTCGCTGGTGTGCTGCTGCCGCAATCACTTAGCCTTGAGGTTGTGACACCTCAGCCGCGCTAAATGTTGTTTTTCTCCACATTCACAAGGCTTCAAAAAGACCATTAATCATTATCCCCAGCCAGCGCCGGATCTACGTGTGTGCAACAGGGCCGTAGCTTATCTACACCTCCTGGCCCAGTGTTTGTTTGAAGTATTAGGCTTGCTGCTCTGATGGATGGAATTAATTGATTAATGCGTTTATCCAATTAGTGGTCCCTCATGCAATTAATCAGATGCCCCCTCGTGTAAGGCCCCTGCCGTAGGCCACAGCTAGGCAGTCGGATGCTTTGTGGGCCAGGTTCTTGATGTATAACCGTCCTCCTGCCTGCCCACCTCCCCTCCACCACACCTGGCCAGCTCACACACCAGGCATGGCTCCTGGGCTTAGCCCATTACTGGGATTCTTGCTGAGTCCAGACATTCTGCCTTGAAAAATGTTTGCAGGATTATCTGAACTAAAAGCATATTTTCCGCGTGCAGGTCTTTTTTTTAGAATGCAAAACAGCAAATCAAATAATTAAAATGGCAACGGAGTGCTGCAGTCAGGAACGGGTTTTAAAATGGCATTTGACTGTAACTGGTTGGGATGAATAAATTAAGTCTTTTGTTTGGGGCTGCAGCAACATTAAACACCGTTGATGTTTTCATTTTAAAGGACGTGCAGAAAGCAATGCCAATGAGACAAAGATCAAATGACTCACGTTTGTGGGCAGGTCAAGCAGTTTCCATAAAATAACAGATCGGGTTGCCGGATGCAGTATAACCGCTATAAAAATAGGGATATCCATATTTTAACAGTCGTTATGCAAAGTAATGTTCATTCGTCATTGCTTTCAAGAGTAAGCAGATTCTGCTACTGTACTGGATTTTAACATTTTGCTTATTTTAACTATTTTTCTTCCATTCAGTACCTGAACAGATACATGAGTTGGATCAAAATCGCACAGGATGATCATTAATTTTCCATATCTCTCTCTGTGCCCTATTTTAGGTGAGCTGCTCGTTTTCCAGCATGTTCTTCTGAAGGTCTGAGGAGGTCGAGTGTGGATGCAGCTGATGCCTTGTCGAGGAAGATTTGCCAAAGCTCCAAACCCTTTCAGCTCTGGGTTTATTCTGTTCCATCTTCCTAGAACCACACGGACAGGAGTGTTTCTTGATTCTGAGAAAAATTTCCCTCAGTTGATAAGGAACATCTGATGTATTCCTTTGAAATGTGTGAGTGACTGTTCTGTAATGTTATAGCTAACACAAATCCCCAATTATTTCAGGTCTTGTTTTCCCAAAATCACTAAAAGAATTGTCAGCATTGCTTTCTTTTCTTCTTTCTTCTCCAGTGGCATAACCTCATTGGGATTGCTGAGATTCACCCTGAAGGCAAAGAAAGCTCACACGTTTCTTTACCCGGATCTCTTGATTTCCAAACATGTCTTCGCCTTGTATCACCTGGTCCAAATCCTGCTCATCCCACAGAGACTCTGTTGCAAAAGCACAGGCCTGTAGCCTTGCAGACGGCGAACTCCTCTGTCTGTGACTTCACCACAACCCCTGCACAACCGCAAGTGAACCAAACACAGATAAAAACACAAAGACGTTTGACTGCACTCTCCAGAATACAGTGTGTTTTTGCAGGGAAACAACTTCTCCCCTAACTTACCCAGAAATGTGCTGAGGAACAACAGCATCTGCACATTTTCAAAATGGTAAACTATTGATCGGATTTATAGCCTCCACAAAGAGGAAAGGAGTTGCAGCACATTACTTGGATTTTTGTTTTTCATTTTCTACCTAAAAAAGAGAACACCTAGAACTGGAGGGGAAATCTCAAATTGGGTAATCAACTTTCGCCCCATGTAGAAGTTAGAATTTTTCAAGATGGCTGCCCACTGGAGAAGAAGGACGTCAGCTCTAGTGGTGACTCTGGGGGTGCTGCACTGCTGGGGCTGGGTGTCCTGTCATTTGGAAAGGACTAGTGAGAGAACCCTCATGTCTCATGAAAGAGTGAAGCGGGGCTGGGTGTGGAACCAGTTCTTTGTGGTGGAAGAGTACACAGGAACGGAGCCGCTCTATGTTGGAAAGGTATGTGGTCTTTTGTCAGTATGGTTCTGTATAAATACAGATATTAACAAAAGCGTATATCTACAAATTAGTAACCTTTCAGGAAAATAAAAACAGTGGGTGTCCAACTCTGGTCCTGGAAGGTCGTGGTTCCCCACTCAGAAAAACCTGGTTCACCTAACCAGTTGGTTGTCAGGTTTGAGGAGAACCACCATCAAACTATGCTGGACATTGGGCCTCCAGGATCAGAGTTGGACTCCCATGCCTTTAGGTCTTCTAGACTTTTGCAAAATCTTTGTTAATTTTTAAAAATAGAATCTTTATGCTTGTTCTTAATCAAATTTGAAGTTCTGGTTCTAAACCTAAAGGGTTCAAGTCCCAAAATGCAATTTTTGCCATGTCATCTAGGTAGATAACTGGTTGAGCCTTCAGGAGCTGGACTCAAGAATTTGCACATTAGATTACTTAACAGACATAAATATAAAGTGACTGTGAAATCAATAATCTCATTTTGATTGCCAGTGGGTGGGAGGAATCTAATGAGAACAAAATGCCACCCTTGACATTGGTCCTAAAAACATCACTCACAGTGAATATGACTCATGGGCTTACAAGGTTTCACTCAGTTACTCAAAATAGAAAACAGCGAGGGCAGCCCTCTGCCAGGGCTATTTAGTAAAGGAATTACTGCAACATGCAATGTAAAATACAAAGTTATTACTCTAACTATCTTCAAATAACACAAATGAAATATATTGGTCCAATACGTTGCGCACACATTAAGAATTAGAAATTCAATAGATATGCTAGCGTGTCAGAGAGGTGTTCAGTCTTAGCCTGAACTGAGATGCTTACATCAAACAATCATGGTTTACAACTGGAAACATAAAGGTCTGAATGTTAATATTTTCGACAGATTTTGAACTAGTTTCTTCGGTCCATTCATCATGAAATGTCCACAAAGGGTAAAAAAGGTGTAATAATGCAGGAAAACAAAAACAGAGTAAACAGAAATTCTGATATGAATGCAACAGTATAGATTTTTTTTATATTGCATTCGAGTATAAACCTTTTGTAAACTTATTTCGTTTAGACATTTGAACCCTCTTTTAGGGCTATAGAGGGTAGATATTCAGGACCAGGACCTCCTTGAGTGTAGTTGCAGCCACAGGGAACAACTTCAGAAGTCCCTGATTGGCTGGAGAGTTAAGTAAGGATGAGGGATCAGCATGTTAGATGGAATTTAAACTGGCAGGAAAGTTGTCTCTCTAGAAGGAGGTTCAATGTCGGCTGCTATAGAGAAAGACTTTAACGGTGTCTGTATGCACTGCAGCGTCTGATTCAGAAGACAGAACCTCACTGAATCACCGAACGCAGACACTGCGTGTGGAACTCACATGCTGGAACATTGGTAAGCCGGCCAAGTGAGGCGGATCAAGGCAGAACTTGTTTCTTTACCTCGTATTTGGGCCAAGTTGGAACAGATTCGTGTACAACTATGTACTAGATCTCCTCTTACCTCCAGTCTCTTCTTTTGGCTATATTAGCTCAGCATGTCAAGAGCCAGAGAGGTTTGAGTGTGTGGGTGTGTGTGTGGCGTCTGAGCGAGAGAGAGAGAGAGAGAGAGAGAGAGAGATAGAGAGAGAAAGGGAAGAGGAGGACTCGTGCATTCTAGAGTGATTCATTATGCTGGAGTGTGCGTGCACTGGACAAGACAGGAGTTGATGTCTAAATGGGAAGGCACAAAAGGGGAAGTGTGTGTGTGTGTGTGTGTGCGCGCGTGTGTGTGGGGGGGTGTCTGGAGAGAGAGATGATTTTATTAATAAAATTACCCAGAGTTATTGCACCCCATGAAGCCAGGGCACAAGCCAAGACTATTAATAGAGGCTGCTGGTGTTGCTAGACCCATTTATCGTTGAGGGTATCAAATACTTTAATTAGGGCAATACAGGATTAAATATGACCAGCACGCATTTTATCACCCATATTTTGGAGGGCTTTTCTCTCATCCAGCCCTCCCCCATCTCGCTCTTGCTGTCTTGCTGTCTTCTTTTACTCAGAAAGGATGCCAAGACGATCCTGGCCATTATTCTGCTAATGAAATATTATTTTTTTTTCTCTTCCTAAATGGTCCCTGTCTGTGCCATAAACTGGCAGCTTTGCTCAATTCATTTGGGTAATGAATTTCCCCAGCCCACCATGATCTCTGCACCCGATGTATTACTTAGCCAGTTTTTGTGTGGCTGTAGCACATGAGGAGAGCATTATTAAAGCACCCATATATTTATTTTTCTATTTTTTTCCAATGATGTCCGCCAGTGATATTTTTTGGGGTTATGAACCACAATTTCATTTCATAATTCATTTCTGCATGACCATTTGAAACACATTTTGTTCTCATTATATATAAATAAGTCATATATAATCAGGGCAGCTAGTCGGTTGTTAGGGAGTTGCCCCTGCAATCAGGAGGTTGTGGGTTTGAATCCCAGGATTGCTAGTGGTACCACTGAGGTACTACTCCCACACACTGATCCCTGGGCGCTTTGGTCCTTTCTGCCCAGTTAGTAAATGGGCTAAATGCATAGAACGAATCTTACACTGTTCACACTGTGGATTGTGGTGAATCCATGTATGGCAAAGGGTCAGGTAACATTTCAGTCGTTATCTAAAGGCTGTTTTGTATTGTTTCTTATTCTACTGGACTGAGAATGGTCCAGTAGATGGACCAGAACAAAAGCATAACTGAAAATATAATCAACTGTTGTTGAACAGAAGCATCAATTCAAAATGTCTATAAATGAATGTGAGATTTTAGCAATGCTGGATAAGTTATGTATGTTCGTCCCATTTGGTTCACTCAACTAATGTGCTTCTACAAGTCTCCTGGTATTACATAAGTAGGCTATTCTAAACACTGCGTACATTGTGTAGGAGGAAAAAGACTCCACAAGTCTGCTGTGATGCAAGTTTTTTCCAATTTCCTTTGCAGCTGTGCTGAACCTTATGCTTGGAGATAACCTCTCACCACCTCACATCTACACAAACGTCTGTAGGTACACTCCAGTCTAAAAAGAGTGAAACTGTCTTAGCTGCAATTTTAAGTATCATTTCTTTCTCTTAATATAAAATAATAAAGAGTCTCATTCCTCTATGTTTTTGTTGATTTTGCCAGAAAAATTTAAAATCATATTGCTAGAACTGACGGAACCAACCCGCCATATATAAGCTGTACTCTAAACCTGCAATTAAATACCAGCAATTTATATTAGTGGCGGACAATGTGGTAAACTTGTTTAGCTATTCAACCCTGAACCTGTGCGAATGCTGTGATGTTTTCTTCTTTGCTCACAGTCTTTACAGTGCATTGTAGATCTACTAAACAACTGAAGTGGTGTATTCGGTCTCTTTTTGCTTTTAACAGAGCCACCTTGGGGACCCTCACTATTTAGCTAGCTATACAGAGAGATTCGGCAAAGAATGTTTGCTTCAAATTATTAGGATCTCAAAGCCACACACTGCTGATGCAGCCACACTTTTTATTTAGACCAAACATATGGAGCATATTGGGACAAATATATATATATATATATATGTATATGTGTCTATGTTTTTCCCCTCTTGGTGTATTATGTGGGCAGTGCAGCAAAGTAGATTTGTTCTGTGCTTTGAGAGGCTGCCAGCACTTTTCAAGAGACAACTGCTGAACACTGACTGACAACACTCAAGAGAGCCAAGTTTTCCTTCCAAACATGCTCTTAATGCCAAGCATGTCTGTGGGTGTTCCAGTAGTCACTGCTGTAAGTTGGGTCACACCTTTCCACCAGTATTATTGCTCCCTAAGGATGAAGATGCTGGATTTTCCACCGTTTTGATAATGATATACCACAATATAAAATGATACTATTACTGCCACTAATACAACTACATCTACTACTAATACTACTACTACAGTTTCTAATATTACTAATATTATTAATCATTTAAAGCTCTACTACTACTAATACTGCTATTATGACTAATTTTACTACTAATAAAACTACTACTACTACTGTTGCTAATACTGCTGCTACTATTGTTAATACTTCTACAACTACTACTGCTACTACTACTACTGTTGCTATACTACTACTTCTGTGGCTAATCGTGCTGCTACTATTGTTAATATTACTACTAATACCACTACAATTACTGTTACTAATTTTACTACTAATAATGATAATACTACTACTACTACTACTACTACTACTACTACTACTACTTCTACTAATGCTAATTCTACTAATATTACAGCTACTGCTACTAATGCTGCTTATGATAATAAAAATGAAAAAAATAAATAAATAAAAACTACTAACTCTACTACTACTTCTACTACTATCATAGGTTCAATTTTATTCATTTTTATGATACACAAAGTGTACCTCAGTATTTTGACACAGGCAATTAAAAACTGCTGTAAATAGGTTCATTTTTATTTTAATATGTGGCATAAATCCAATTAAGCAGGGCTAATTATTCTGTCTGTGTGATGAAAATTCCAGCTGGTCAGTATTCTTCCTGTACTGATAAGATCATGATATGCTGAGAGAAAATCACAAAGACCTTCAGCATCTATTTATTTTCAACATAAAAATATACACTTGAGACAAATGGCAACTGAAATGTTTTCTTTGTCTTAAAACACATTGTCTATGTGCTGGGATTGTTTTTTATTAATTTTACAAAAAATTAAAATAATTTAAAAAGGCCTTTGGTTTTCCTCACCATCTACACATAATATGGTTCTTTCCGCCTCATCATAACTATGTTTGGAGCGGTAGCTTGTAAATATGATGATATTTGTTACTATCATGATAAAATATGTGAAAATATGTATGGTAATATTTGTAGCAAAGGATTACTTAATATGGGTTTTAGAGCGTATTGGGGAGATCATGAATACTTCAAGAAACAACCGAGAGCATGTTTCACCACTATGTACACAACATTTTTAATAATGGCTTGTTTTATTCATTCTAACTGGAGCCTTTAGGGGAAGAGTGGACCAAGTTTCCAGTTTCTACTTTTCTGAGAAATTGCGAGGAAATATTCCTGAATTGCAAATGGATTTGGTTTATTATTCCCCACAATATATAGTGCGTAGATGATATTCACATTTAAAGAGCTAAAACCTGAATAATATCAGAAAAAAAGTAATATTCAGAAGTATCATGTTTAATTTTTTGCCATATAGCCCACCCATATTTAAAAGAGGCCAATCTGAGCAGAAAGGTCCTGGAAACTGTATTTCAAAACATTAAAATCCTAAGACCACACATTTAATGATGTTTCAGACCAAAACATGCTTTTTATTAAACCGGAAAGTGTTATTGTCCTCTCTGAGGTTTAACCTAACTGTTTAACACTTGTAGGACGGGCGGTGTGGTTTGCTATTTCTGATCTTGCCACAGCCCCCAGAGTGCAAAATACATATCATCAGATAATATTCACTTCTTTGAACACCTGAAATAATTAGCTCCCATGGAGTCACTAGACTTTTAATTTATGATGAAACAAAGAGCAAAATTTATTCTTTATACATCAGCTGTCAAAAAAGGAAAAACACCCCTATTCAGTGAGATTCACTCTTGATTCTTGATGTCTGAACATCCTTCCGTGCGGCATTTGCTGAACCTGAGGGACGGAAATTTGTGCCCCAGTTATGGCTTTTGTTTTACAGTTCCTGTTTCAGCTGTTTAAATAATTCACTAACAATTATTAGTTTTATATCCCCCCTGCCTCCTGAGCGTCTGGATCCGACACACTGCAGCGGTTTGGTTAAAAATGCATCACAAGTCTGACGCAATTGCTCTTTTCTTCACAAAACTAAAAACTCTTAAATGTCGGAGGTGCTCAGATGGTGCACCTGTTGGAACAGACGCAGACTTTAATGAATGTGTTATCAGACATTAAGGACTTTGCTGTTAAGAAGGTGAATGGCAACCAGTTGTTGAAGGTCAGATACTGTGTTCAAACAGTGCGCCGTGTCTCGTTAAATGTCTGGTTTCTAACATGTCTGTTAGGAGAGGATATTGACTGGCAGGTTGTGGATGAGTTAGCTTGTAAAGCCTCAGCAATTCGAGCAATGCACCAGCAGCAGTGAGAGGAAATAAATATTCCGTTATTCAACCAAAAGAGTAAAAGCCCATGCTTATTCCTTAGGACTCAGGGTGGACAGTTTAAATATAAATAGGGTAAGACAGTCTAAAACTGTTTTTTGCTATCCGTTCTCTCTCTGGAGCCCCTCCCTCTATGGGCTTTCCTGAAAATGGTTCCAGCTCTTTTAATTTTTCTGTTTGTTTTTAAGACCTAAAATAAAAGAAATTCTGGCACATACCCCTCATGTTCAAAGGGTTAGTCATGTAGTTTCCCCTTTCTGTCCCAAAATGACTCTGGTGTACCTAGGCATTGATTCCGCAAGATAGTCTAGGTTTCACTACCCAATGTTTAGGTTGTCCTTCTTGTCACTTCACTAGTTATCTTTCCTTGGACCCCTCCCTGTAGGTACATTCCAGGAACATGCCACTATACCCAGAGGTTAATCCATCCCAATTTGGCTTTTGTCAAAGTCATTGGATCCTCACACTTCTTTCTTTTTGCTTTTAGAATGTGCTGTTCAATTGCTGCCTGATATATCCCACCCACAGGTGCAATGAGATAATTAATGTTTGGTGAAATCTAAGGAGCTTTCTCAAGTTCGCTGGGAAAACATTATTAAGCAACACTTGAAAGGAGAAAATAAACTAAGAGCCATAGCAAGGACCTTAAATGTCTTCTAGTGCAACTGGTTTGATTAAACACAAGTGCAAAGTTAATTAAACCACAAGTAGGCAGGTGCGCCGGGCAAGATTTCGCTCAGAATGATGATAAGGAAGGTGTGAGAGAAGCTGGCAGTTATTCAGAGAGAGTTGCAGGAATGACAGTTATGACCCCTCCCTCTGTGGGGTTTCCCCGCCCACTTGTTGGCACAGACTACCCTGAAAATTCTCCCATGTTCAAAGGTTTTTGGTTGATGAAATTTCTCTACATTTGGGAAATTTGGCAATTTTTTGTTCCTTATGGGCATTTGCATTAGATTCCACTTTCTAAAACCCATAGGTTTTCAGAGAGAGTTGCAGGAATGATAGTTACACAGAGAACAAGCAATCAAAACTTCGCTAAAGGACACCCAGTCTGCTAAAGGACACCCAGAGAGTTCCATGTATGATTCCTATCATGATTGGTACTGGGGCATTACGAGCTATCAGAGGAAAATATTTGAATAAATTGAAATATGTGAATAAATTGCACTGGATATATATCAAATGCCAAAAAAGTATCTGTTTACTAGTTTCCTCTCACTAAATTGTGTGCTATTTAAGACCTTGTATTGGCAGTTTAAATGCTCTTCAGTTTTATATAACTTAGCTTTCTTATAACTTATAATTTATGTAACAAATTATAATTACAATTAATTTTGAACATTTTCCATTGTCCTAGACCTCATGAAATGATCCCAGAATGTGAAGTCGATTAGCATTTAAAACAGTGTGTAAAATTAAAAGAATTCAATGTTACAAATGTATTATATTATAATAAATAGTGTGAACACAAAAATAGCTGTGTATAAGAGCTGTTCCTTCACCATAAAAAGCACAGCGGAATGAATCATATTGGACGGCATGCAAAAATATGATATCATAATGGGCTAATTTAGGCTCCATTAGAGAAATAGGTTCCATTCTTGGCTCATTCGAGTGCCTTCTTTTACATTATATAACAGAGAACACCGCAGGAGGGTCAGCACTATACAAGATTATCACTATGCTGGCTGAAGCCAATTCACAGTGGGTTTTTAGAGTGGATTATAGTTCATGCATGATGTACAAATCACAGTTCATGGTGTAGGTGCCAGATTTCTTTACTGGAATTATACAGAATATTTGAATTTCTTTTAAATTTATTGTTATGTGTGAATTACACTCACACTTCTATATTCAAGTGAAGAAAAATCAGATAAGGAGCGGCGCTTTGTGCTTTTCTCCACGTGTTTGTGTGAGAGTTGAGGCTGAGGTCATTACACTGTAGCTATTCTTACCCCAGCGCTCATCTGAAGTGAGACATTCGGAGTGTCCTTCAGTCCTCTACTCTTTTTGCTCAGAGAGATAGCCACTGCAGACGGGGGCGGTTCATTAGTGTGTTGACCCTAGAGGAGACAGGTCATCTTATCCTGGACTCTGACTCACCCACCACCACCATCAGCGGCCCAGCACGAGATGTCCAAAGCTGCTGTGACATCTTTAATCCTGCTTAGTGCTTGCACCCAAGCTAAAGGGTCAGTGCTTTAACATTAATTCTTAGCTCGCCAGATTAGGGCTGAAACAGATGTCAGTTGATGAACTTCTGGACCAATAACGATAAATGATAACTCCAACTGGCTTACATTAATAACAATAACTGAAAATGTTTACTTTTCACACACACACACACACACACACACACACACACACACACACACACACACAAACACACACACATAAATATATTCAATAACAAATGGAAAAAAAAACTGCTTCTTGTAACGTTCGTATGCATGTGCGATTAAATTAGATTAATTAGATTAATTAATCACCACACCATGTAATTAATTAGATCAAAAATGTTAATAG
>JBBKCR010000101.1:19840585-19850989 GCA_037577295.1 Ladigesia roloffi
GCTCAGTCTGGTCTGGAGTACAGTTAAAACCCTGATGATGCTCAGTCTGGTCTGGAGTACAGTTAAAACCCTGATGATGGTCAGTCTGGTCTCGAGGATAGTTGAAACCCTGATGATGCTCAGTCTGGTCTGGAGTACAGTTAAAACCCTGATGATGCTCAGTCTGGTCTGGAGTACAGTTAAAACCCTGATGACGCTCAGTCTGGTCTGGAGTACAGTTAAAACCCTGATGATGGTCAATCTGGTCTCGAGGATAGTTAAAACCCTGATGATGGTCAGACTGGTCTCGAGGATAGTTAAAACCCTGATGATGGTCAGTCTGGTCTCGAGGATAGTTAAAACCCTGATGATGGTCAGTCTGGTCTGGAGTACAGTTAAAGCCCTGATGATGGTCAGTCTGGTCTGGAGTACAGTTAAAACCCTGATGATGGTCAGTCTGGTCTGGAGTACAGTTAAAGCCCTGATGATGCTCAGTCTGGTCTGGAGTACAGTTAAAACCCTAATGATGGTCAGTCTGGTCTGGAGTACAGTTAAAACCCTGATGATGGTCAGTCTGGTCTTGAGGATAGTTGAAACTCTGATGATGGTCAGTCTGGTCTCGAGAAGAGCTGAGTGGAAAACACTGATGATGCTCAGCCCAGCCAGAGTGGGCAGCAGTTTCCCTTTTGAGTAGACAAACAAACAGCAGCTCAGAAAAGCCAGAAAACAGAGTTTATTATGAATTTACAGTGTGCACATAATAAATGTGGCAAACATGTTCCCTGACACACTGGTGACCCCCCACTCCACTCTCAAGTGATGACCCCCGACTGTCACCTTGGGTAATCATGTGAGAGTGGTGGAAAAACAGCTCTGCACCTGTTGTATAGCAAGAAAGATCCCTTACTAGGATTTTCAGGCTAGAAAATGGTTTTGTGTACATAATCCTGGCATACATTTAATTAACTGGTTTTACTTAGCTAGCTAATGTATGCAGGGATGTGCACAGGAATTAAAAATGGCTATTGCGCTGACCTAAAAAAAAAAAAAATGCAGTCTGGCCAGTTTCCCAGACAGGGATTAGGACTAGTCCTGCACTATATTTTCAATAGAAAATATCAATTAATGGTAAACAATCCTATGTGGTTATACTCTGTTTTCACTGTAGCAGCTTGGTATTAAATTTATACCAGAGTGAATCTAAAATCTTTGGAACAGAGCTGTATTACACAACTAATTCTGTGTGTTGCCACTAATTTAAGAGTGTTCAGTCTGGCCATGTTGTGCAGCCTTAGTTTGTGCAAGACACAAACAGCTAAAGACAAGGGCATAAAATGATGGTTGTCAGTTCCTCCATTGTTTTTAAAGTGCTCAACTGTAAGTGGTAGCTTTGATCATTTGTTGTCGGTACAGCACCTGTAATCAAACTAGCACGGCACACATCACAGGGCAACTTTTACAAAATATGCCAAAAGACAAACCCCGGTAAGGCTGAACAATTGTTATGGTTATATTTGGCTATAATAAAATCCCGTATAATAGTGCTTTCATTTAGCCGTAACATTTGGAGTTTGACTTGAAAACATGGATGCATAGCTTTGCTAGCTTAGCCTGGCTTGTCTAAAGTTAAGATTAATATATCAGGATTTTATAATAGCCAGTTAAAAAAACAAACAATTGTTCAGCCTTGCCTATGAAATATAATCACCTAGGATCTTGTTTGGAGAGTACAGCAACTGCGTGAGGCATTTTAATCGCTACTTCACTCCACAGCAGTGCCTCACACAATATGGCTGCTAGATTGACAAGCGATGTCACTGGTTATGTGGCATCTAGCAATATTCTGTGTATATAATTTAGTCTAGTAATATTCTTTTTCTATGTAATTATGTGTATATAGTTGAAGCTGTTGAGAAATGTGACTGAGCTCCACCCAGCACAGCAAATTAGAAAGCATTTCCTGACAAAAATGACTTCCGCATAGTTTCTTCCCTTCGCACGGCGAGAGCTCGCAACTCTATTTAAATAGCTTGTTTGAAAAATGGCAGGCGGGCAGTTGCCCAGGCAACCTTAACCCTGCCCTGTGCACATCCCTGAATGTATGTAACACTGTGACAGGATGAGCTGCTAAATACTTCTAATGGTCGATGCAGCTCAAAACATTCCAGTAATGTAACATAAAAGGTGTTAATGCTGTTTGTAAAGGAAATGTTAATTCGTTCTGACAGATCATTTATAGTGTGAATTCTGTGTCCTGTGGGAATAACTGTAGTTTGCCAGCATGGAAGAAAAGCTACAGTTTACTGAACATTCTTGTGCTTCAGTACCAGCATGATATTTGTTTTCAGCTGAAGGTAATGTTAGTCTACAATGAAAAAGTAATTCAGACTTATATTTGATTATTCAATCCTTTCAATTTCAGAAAATGCTCTGAGGTTTTATTTATTTTTCAGCTTCGAGTCACAGTTATTTTTCACATTATAGGTATCGTCTAACAGATGGACTGTTGCCCTCTTCAGCGAAAGTCATTGCCTCACTATAGGTTGCAAGGTGCTTCAAAAATATAAACAAAAATCCAACAGCAGAAAGATTTATGATCTTTTTTATGTCAACATTATTGATAATTTTGGACAATTGTGTCAGCTACTTGCAATCAGTTTCACTGGTCAATGAATAATATCATGCCTTATTTATATTTGAACCTTTATCACCCTGTTCTATAAAGAAGGGGTCCACTATGGTGTTTGTTTAACTATGACAGATACTAAAGTATCGCTTATAATTTACTGACAACTGTACCATGCATGTCTGCTTTGATAGTACACCATGTGGGTTGTTTTTTTGCCACAAATGATCCTGAGGTATCAAACACCACACACTATAATATGCCTCTACTACTATGTTTACCCTGTATTGCTGTTAAGAGGATGGTCCACCATCCAAATAATGGCTTTTCCAATATCTTGGATGATAAAATTAGGGTCATCAGACAAGCTACAGTCAGTTATTGTAAACTTTCAATACACCTGGCCTAGGTCCTGCAATTCAGTATACCCACATGCCTTTGACTTTATACCTCAAAAAGGCAGTTGAAAAATCTTAACTCCATAAGTTAAACTGAAATGTGAAGCCACATGAGATCTTGCACAGACTTTTTTATGCCTCACCCTGGAAAATTTATGACTGCACCGAAATAAGCCAATCACTGACAACTCTGTCGTCAGTAAGGACAACCCACTGGGGTCGCCCAGCAGAAACCCTGTTTAATCAACTTCCACCTCCTGTGTTAAAGAGCCAGTGCAGCTGAGAGCTTGGGAGGACCTTGAGGTGAAGAGGTCACATCCACTGAGCTCTGCCGATGTGGCAGAGATTGCAGCCGCAGGCCTCCATGTCCTCCGTTCTCACTCAGGGAGCTACCTGCTCCCAGCTCCTTTCATTACCTCCCTTATTTCTCTCACTCTGGTTTGTGTTGAACTGGAGATTTACTGACTTTGGAGAGCATGTTGGTCACATTGCAATTAAACAAACATGCTCTGTACAAACAGCAGGCCAGTATCTGTTTTAGAACATTGAGAATGTGGTTAAATGTAATTACATATGTATTACAATGTAAGTACATGTGTACATACACACCTCGCCTCAGTGAAGGCACTCGCATAAATACCTGTGTGTTCAAGATTTTTAAGTTACAAAATATGATGCCTTTAAAGGCCCTTCTTTGTGTCTTGATGCCATTACACTCACAACTGCTAAGCATGGCTTTATAATAGCCTGCAGATATAGTGTTCATTCAAACTGTATGGTAACCGCAAAGTTAATTAAACCAAACCAATTGTTTATTAGGTAACTGATCATAATCTAGTGACCGTGAAATTCGCAGAGAAGATTACAACTTTTCCAGTTTATATTCCACCTTCTGTTGCTGTATCAAGGGTTGATTGATTGCTTATTTCTGTATTTATTTGTCTAGATTCAGCTCTGGATTTATGGAGTTATTCCGAAGCACAGATGTAATGAAAGTGTAATAAATGTTTGTTGGTATTGCTAACCCAGCCGGTAGGTGCAGTAGTTATGTGGAATATATGAGTGAATGCTAGATATGGGTTACAGCAGCGTACCGGGAGAAAAGAGGAGAAGGAGCAGGAGTGGTGTGTGCAAACAAGCCGAGGGAAATGTGTTTTACCTCTGGAACAATATTTGCACTGTGGCAGAACACAGAGGGAAATCAAACATGAATTCTCCACACTCTACGGATTTTGGGCACAGGCTTTCACTCCGTTCCGTATCCGTGAGCATACTAAGGTAGTCCAGTAGTTCCTGCGCAAACACTCCACACTTTTCAAAAAAAGTTAAATTCTGCTTGTCTTTTTTTTTTCCATTCCTCTTGTGTATTCCCTTGAGTCACCAAAAAAATCTGCTTAGAACACACAACCCAGTAAGTAATGACTTCTTAGGGAGTCCACAGCAATGCATTAATAAGAGGCGACGTTTCAGCCTCCCTTTCCTGCTTAAGTATAAACACAATAAAGTAGCATTTGCATTTATATAGTTTCTTCACCGGTGGTGTTACCTGATGTGTGGTGAGCTGCCGAACAGCTGAGCGCCACACTGATTATGACCTCCGGAAAATTAAGATAAGGAAGTAATCCCATGAAAGGCACGACTCCTCCATTTCCAGCTCATAGTCAGGTGCTGATGCATTAATAAGTCTCTGTTTCCAGAGGGCGAAAAAGAAAATGCAATCTTACATGATTCGCTTTTAAATGCGATACGGAATAGCTCGATAGCGATCCAGGCACCGGCAAGGAAGGTGGTTTCTGATGTCTGAAGATGCATGTGATGACGAAGACTAAATTCAACTTTTTGAAAATGTGGATGAATAATTTCTGTAAATAGTTCTGGGCAGTTTTCGTAAATTAAATACCACAGGATATTCATTTCATGGTATCAGATGATTCACACATGCTGCTGTACCCGTGCTTCCTGAGAACTGCATTGCTATGCTGAAAGTGTGTTATAAAAATCCAAAATGGCATGTTTTGTTTTGACCATTCTGTTCTTGTCCTCCAGAATGCATTATTTATAAAGTGTGTGTAATAATTATTTAGATATAGTTTAAAAATCTAAATCTAACAAAATACATTTACTGCAGTTGAAGAAATTGTATTTTTAAAAAGGTTTAACCCCATATCTCCCATTCATTAATTTCTATGTTAATTAGTGGTTTTAATATACACATACCTTTTCCCAAGAGGTACAACTGTCATCCATATCCAGAAGTCCAAAACCGCGCAATTGCTATCACCCTTTATGGCCTCTTTTCATAATTTTGAATGAATTTATGGATGTCTGTTAGCTGACAGTGTATTTGGCAATTAGTGTTCTCCTACAAATGTGTTGCACAGCCCAGTAAACCACATTAATGTCAAATTTAAAACTTTTCAGAAGCGTTGTGTTTCAGATATTACATGGTTTACTTCTATTTCATGCACTATGAAACACAATGTACTTAATATATGCTTAACTCTACCTTAATTTACCCCTGAAAATATGCCCAACACCTGAATTTGAATTAAGGGGCCATTAATTTGTAAACTGCTCCCTTAATTTGTCCTTAAAAGAGGATTTAAATTATGAGTGTGAACCCCTTAATCCTAAACATAAGACATTTTCTTCAGGAGGCTCAGTTATGTAAGGGGAAAATGTTAAAAATAATGGAAAAAATTAAGTAGTTTTATCCCTCAATCAGACTTAATCTGTGCACTTTTCCATTTAATTTTTCTTACTTTCCTGGAAATTAAGGAAAAAATTAAGGTTATATTAAGTAAAATTAAGGCGTTTGGTTTTGTAGTGATGACTTTTATATTTGTGAGGGGTTTTTTTGAGTGGAGGGTTTCGCATCACTTAATTATGCAGAAATTTTGGAGCATAATTTCAATTCGTCGTTTCAATTCTTTGCAGTTAACAATGATATTGTCACCTCTCTGTACTGCTTTAGAAGTCAATATTGTACTGTTGACACCTATATCAGTATACGTATACATTTCACAAAACATTGTGAGCTGATTGATGACTTTTTGTTATATTGTTTGCCAATATCACAATATTTATGCCTTGGTAACCCTATTAGACAAACTTCTTCATAGTGAATCTGAACATAAAAGAGATAGATTTGCAGAGGCCATATTAGAATCACCCCGTGGAGTTGTAATGGAGTGTTTAATGTTTACTATGGCGGTTCAGTCCATCTTTCATGCCAGATTCCACCCTGAGGACAGGAGGTTTCACAGAAAAAGAGGGGAACTCTACTACACCTACAGATCAGACTGGCAGATTGAGGCGAAAATGGTTCACTGACTTTAATGTTAAAACAATGTCCTGTCCTCCATTCTCCCTCGGGAGCTCACTGGGGTGACAGGAGACAAACAGGACTCTGACACTTCCCTTTAATTAGCCTAATTAGCATAGCACTATTGTGTGGCTGGACAGTAGCATGACAGGTCTCCAGGAGAGCGCCTGTGACGCTGACCTTTCTCGGACACCACCAGCTGTCAGCAATTACCTGCTGACCAGGCGCCCCTGGGTAGAGCCCTCTACTCCGTCCTTGAGTGCCACTCTTGCTTCACATCCACGAACAGAGCCACTATTTATCTCATTCTATCCACCACGTGATGAGAGTCATGTTTTTAGCGCTGTAGGCCCCCCTCTTCTTCGCCTTCCCAAGACTCTGGGCCATTAAGCTTAATAGGCTTCAGGCTTTTCTTTGGTTAAAATGTGTGACTAAATGTAAATATGTACTTTGCTCCAGGAGCCTGGGGCTTACTGAAGCTCACAACCAGACAACCAAAACACAGGAAAGAATAAACCAACCCACAAACCAACAAAGCTGTCTTTAAACAGAAGTGACTCAGTGCTAATGAGACAGAGAATCTAAAGCAACACGGTCATGTAAGATGTTTGTTTATTGGGTCACTGACCTGTCCATGCTTCACCCACAAATGTACTTCTCTATAGCAACAGTAAGGTTGGACAAGCTTTAGAAGATACTAGCAAATAGGCTTGTGTACCTCTGGAACTATTCTGCTCATTCGGTTGAGTAAGTATTAACCCCTGAGAGTTATTAATTAAGTTAATGCAAATCATGTGATATTCTGTATAGTGAGACCTTGTTTATTGGATCTAGCGTTGATTCTTACACTTAGCTGTTGAACTGGGCTGGTCAAATGCAGTGCAGCAGGCAAATGTATCACTTGTACTAAAAGGGTGGCATATGCCTGTGTATAATTGTATGGTTCAGGACATTCAGGCAAAAGGACCACAGACCGAAACTGACCAGGCTTGGCTGCCACAACATCACAGCCATGAATCGTAAAATTTTGTTTTTTCTTACACGATTTATCACCAACGTTCTTCTTCGATACCAATTACATAACAGATAATACATTACAATCACAACTCTTTGTGAATTGCGTTACATTAAAAAAGGACCCAAATGCAGAACAAAATTGAAAAGTTTTAATGGCTCTAGGAAACCAGAATGCAAAAATCCAAAAATGTAGCAAAGAGTCCAAAGCCAAAAAATCAGTCAATGGGCAACCAAAGTTAAGTCTAGAATGCAAAAACCCTTCATCCAGAAACAGGTAAAAAAAAACAAAAGAGAAAAATGTGGTCCACAATCCAAAGGAGAATGCTCAGTAACTAGATAGGGCTAGTATATTTCACACTGGTGAATAGTCCTGCAGGTATATATATATATAAATAAATAAATAAATATATATATACAGTCCCAGGACGTCTAGTATTCTGGTGCACTAGATCTCTGCTCCGCCCAAGGGGCCTGGAGCTGTGATCAGCAGGGGGCTGTCTGGGAGCCTCTGGCTGGGCCAAAACCCCTAATTCTGTCCCAGTCTTTCCAGTTATTTTTTTGTATTTTATTAAGCGCACTCTCACACTATCACTGTATGTACTTCATCCCTGCAAAATCAGTTTTTCTTATACGGGCTAAAATATGTAAGTATGTAAATAAAAGGTATGGCGAGGGAAATCAACCTCCCTCACCACTTACACTGGTAATTTTCCACATGGCTACCTGAATTAGCAGCACAGGCCCAGGATCAATTGGACATTGCTCAGCATTATGTAAAGCTTGCCCATGCTTTCAGCACTGGCATTTAAAAGAACACATGTAAGAGTTGAGCATGAATAGGTCAATTGTGTGTGAACTCATCAACTATTAATGGTCTTGTTACAGGTACTTCGGTAATGAAAGTGATGGCTTCGGACGCGGACGACCCCACCTACGGCAGCAGTGCCAGGATAGTATACAGTGTTCTGGATGGAGAGAAGTTCTTCACAGTTGACAGACAGTCTGGTAAGGACACCTGCACTGGATACTGATAAGCACCCTGCTCATACTGCCACGTAACACTCCCCAGCTGAAAGTGATTTTCAGCTCGCTCCTTTGGGTCTTGTGCTTAATACAGTCTTTTTTTTCATGTTTCAAATTCATCTGTCATCTCACTTTCTCACTGCCCGTTTCTTAATGCCCAGCATTAGACATTAATTGAAAGGCTTAGCATTAGCATTAGGGAAGATTTTCTTTTAAGCGTCTTGAGAAAATAACCAAAAAGACTATAATGTGTCATGAAGAGCGTATTATAACCCTAACCGAGCACTCTAGCATTAAACGTGAGGCAGCGTTGGAACCGCTGCTTAAGCATCGACTCTCAATATCAGTAATATTGCATGTTATGGGTGGAACTGGAGGTGATTCATTGGGCAGAAAATCAGGGGCAAAAGTGCAGTATCCCATTCATCTGTATATAACCTGTATATATATGAACACAAAATGATTGGCAGCTTTAGGGGAGTGTTAAGAAAATTAACTTAAAAAACAACAACTTTTCTCATTTCCAAAGTGAATGTTTGAGAAATGTATGGTCAAGAATCCTGCAATCGCGTTTTCCGCATTTAGTCATGCAGGGATTGCGTTTCTTGTCGCTGAGATGAATTCTCATGAGTTAGATTCCAGAGGAGCCATAAATGAGGTCAGTGTAGATCTAAAAGGATAAAGGGAAATGTGTTGGTTTTAGGGTTTGGATGCGATAGGGAGCTGGTCTTATATTATATTATTATTTTAATTCTGTCAATTGATATACATTGGAATGGAATTTTGCCTTCAACAGTGTACTATGAGTTCTTTGTGTTGTCATAAAGATAGGGAATTTAGCCATATAGGCAAGCTTGGATACAGAACAGTGTCTGTATATAGTGAGTTAGGTACACACTGTATAATCCCCTGTAACTAGCAGGCCTTTCCAGGTACCCTGTGTTGTGTACACATGAACAGGCAGCCTAAAAAATAAAAGCAAACAGGCCAGACAGTGTATACCCGCTGTAATGCGGGGGCCTTCCTCTGCAGCTTGTTTGGTGTAGAGTTTGTGTAGATGGGTAACAGGTGTTCCCAAGGCTGCGAAAACAGGCCGGTGTCTAGGGTGCAAAATGTCAGAGAACGTTTTTTTCTTAGGAAATGCATCTTTTCATGCCGATGACATTTCCTGGACACACATGGGCCTGTGAAGGGATTTGTGGGGAGACTTGGCCTGGACAAAACCAAAAAAATCCCGATTTTTGTTTAGCTGTAACCGTGCTCACGCCACAAGTAGTGCTACAATTCAGTTTCTGGGGCGCTTATAAATGCACTTCATCCTCAATATCCAAATATGTATTTGTTAGCTTAATCAATACATCTCGTCTGTCTTATGATCAATGTATTGACTGTGCTACAAGAGTAGGAGTTTCCATTTTTCTCTAAATCATTGGTATATTAGCTATCAGTATATTTTGCTTAAATATTTATCTCTATTGTTTTGACAGCGAACTGTTATTACACCAAACTATAGATAAAAAAAAGGGACTTCTACGCTGAATACTCACCGTAGTTCAAAGCTGGACGTTAATAGTATGCTGAAAGCTACCAGTACATGCCTGGTGTTACAGTGAGTGGGCTGAATGCCTTTGTTGAAATCTTTTCAATGATCGCATACTGTACTCCTGTTTGTCTGTGAAACCTAGGCAAACATAACACCTTTCACCCTCAAGATCAGTCTTCAGCCCCTGCAAACTGAGTCATGAAGGTCACTGAGAACAAGCTGAATTATTTTCTGCTTCTGATAGTTGAAGGACAGGATATCTTTCGAAAAGATATTATACAAGTTAGTCTGGTTTCAAGGGCCCATATTATACAAGTTTATTCACCATGGTCTACAGTCATGGTGAATTTCTTCACCATTTTCGTCATCCCTTATAATTATGCATTAATTTTTACACACATTTACGGCATTTAGCGTATCCAAAGCGACTTCCATTCCCTAACTACAGGGGACAGTCTCCCTGGAGCAACTTGGGGTTAAGGGTCTTGCTCAG
>JBBKCR010000101.1:19915759-19934573 GCA_037577295.1 Ladigesia roloffi
AACAAATTCCCTGTATATGCACACACATATACTTGGCCAAATAAAGCGATTCTGATTCTGATTCTGATTCTGATGTCAATCATTAATTGACTACATAGGCTACTCATGAGACGATTAATGTCTAAAGTAAATTCAGAAATGCATTATAAATGTGCTAAACTATATAAAGGTATGATTGTGTCAGTAACCGTTGCAAGTATGTAAACCTTACAGATCAAATACTGTTGTGAAAATGGGATACATTTATTAGAGAACAGAGACATGAAGCTTAAGATTAGCTCAGCTAAGATTAAGGCAAATATTTTATACAATCCATTACGAAAAAACTTTTTAGGATCAAAAGATCATCCTGGTTATTGATTACGCTTGAATTTTCATTGGTCGATACCATGCATTTATTTTCCTATTGGTTTCGGCTGATGTATTAATGAGATATTTTGGGCCATTGAGAAAAGAGGGTGGGTTCAATCACACCACCACCACTGACTTGTGACATTGATTAATTCACAATGCAGTAGAAGCTGTTTGTTTACTTTTATGAAACCGTAGGGCAGAATGTGCAGTTCATAGCTTTAAATGAAGATGGGAAAAACTCACAGAGATCCATGTCTGATATATTTTTTCCCCAGCCCCATCGACTTTGCTGGGTCTATCAATACTTACTGTTCGGGGACCTCATCATTTACACATTTAGCCCTGCTGAAAAGGGTTCAGATGATCCCCACTCTATAAAGTGTGATCAGCTCATATCGAACATTAAAAGATAAAGTATACTGTTTGCTTATAAACTTTTCATGTCTCACGTCAGTTAAAATAATAGTCATAATAATAGTCCTTTTTTCCCTCCACACCTGCAGTTACACAACAATTGAATTTAAAACTATGCTGGATGGAATATTGACTTTTTCATTAAGTCATATATTTTATTAGGTTTTCATTGGCTCATATATATACCATAGATAACCAAATCTAGCAGCATTCCCATGTGTCTATGTCTCGCAGTAAGTTCCTCAAGCAGCTTCTCAAAGCCTAAATGAGATGAGAGCAGGGAGGTGTTAACCAACAGTGTGAGCAGGGCAGTCTGTTTACTCACAGTGACCCTCCTCACCGCATGATGTGCTTCATTCGTGTTTGCTGACAGCTTGGACTTCGTGCTTCACTTCCTCCCCAGAGGAACTGTGGGAAATGCCAAAGGCCGTCCCTTTGACGTCCTCTCTGCTGTGGCAATTTATGCGAGGGCTGCTGAGAGCTTTATGCATGGAGTGCTCAGCCTCCAAACAGCCAGCGATGCGTTACAGCATATAGCGGAGGCCGGAGCCAGGAGCTGCACTGGCTAGGCTAACATGTGCCCTGGGTCAGTCATTGACTTAGCCGGCGCTAGTTATGGAATTCAGAAAACGCTTGAGGCAGGAGCTATCTAGGCAGCTTTCTGATATTCAGCTTCTTCATCCACAGTGAACACCCAGAAGATGTTTTGGCAAATACTTGATGGCCTCAGGGAAGGAGTACGCATTTTGTATTGGGAAACTGCAGAATTACAAACCCACACACACTCGCACACACATTTCGTCTTCAAAACATCTCTTCTGATGTTTGGATTTGCGCAGAAAATGAGAGTTCCATCCAAGAAATCTTCAGAATATTACAAACACTAAAATGTTTACAGAATAATAATTGTAGAGCTAATTTAGTAAGACAGATTCTAAAGTACACGTCAATGTAAAAATGTTAATAAAGGATACCAAATACTAATAAATCGATTCTTGATACTTATACATTGATTCTAACATTGCAATTCACAAACACCACTTTAGTAAGAAACTGAAAAAAAAAAAAAAACATTGAACCAAAAATAAACAAAATATTAAAATGATAAGTGATTCTGAACATTACTGTAATGTATAATTTACGGTATATATAATAAAATAATTAATATGCCATTTTTGTCTATGGTTTAAACAATATTAATTAATCTGCTCTTCTACAGATTGTATGTCCCTGTAAAATGTACTGTATATTACTGCAGCCCAAATCCTGAGTATTAAATGAGTACATTTTGGGCCGGTTTGTATGAGTTTGTATAGAGCTAGAGGGATTACTGTGGAGATTAACAGCATGATGTTTATAACTAATTAACAGACTCATAAGGGTCCATCAGTGACAGATGCAACCAAGCAAGCAGAAGGCGCGGTGTCTTCTGCATCATGACTCAAAGCACAAGCAAGTTTGTTTCCGACAGATTGGCTGCACAAAAAAAAAACACTGCATGTCTTCACTCATATTTCTTTCGAAAATCTAAGAATCTGTTCATTCCGAATCATTTATTGGGATTCGCCCAAAATTTCCCAACACTCACACACAGGAAACACCTGTTCAGTACGTACGAGAAACAAACTCAGGCATTCATCCCTTACATCAGTTTCTATCATGTGATTGTCAGAAGCATTTTAAAGCAGCGAATGATCTAGACGTCGGCAGTTGGTTCATGAATCTCACTTGTCAGAATAAAGGTTATGATATAAAATATGTCATATCATTACCAAGCTGTGTGTTTTATTACACGCCGTAAATTCCTCCACCTCGGCTTCCTGTATTTCCTTTACTTTCCATCTGCTGCCTACAGCATTTGCAAGGGCCGCGTGTGTTAATGGAAAATTCCTGGGATGATACTCTTCAAACAATGCCCATATCCAGGCGGGTGATGCGGCTTGCTCACACGATGAAAATTCATAAGTAGTGAAATGAATGCGGATCCCCTTAATCCAGCACGCCTGCGCTCAAGCACCCAAACCATATCAAAGTCCAAAAATTAGAATTGGGGCCAATTTTTGAAATGATAATAAACAGAATCTAAAAAGCATTATATTTGTTGCAATATGTATTTATTTGTTTGTTTATTTGTTTATTTATGTGTGTGCTTATTTCTTTTTAAGTAGGTATTCTGGCAAGTGGGCCCCCTTGCCGTTCCAGTGGACACACAGGAACAGTGGAGCGTACACAATTGGTGAGAAAGTTCCGAATGTGTGACAGGGCGCTCCACTCATTCATATGCCTATCAATTTACTGGGAGTGTGTATATCTGTTTGTGTGTGTGTGTGAGTGTGAGTGTGTGTGTGTATATATACGAGGTGGTGGTGATGGTGAAGGGGGGGTCACTCCCCGCTCGGAGCACTTTAGATATGTGAAGAAGTGTTCTGTTCACACTTCCCCTCCTCTCACCTCTGACATTTGTCAAGAGAGACAGGAGTGGAGAGATGAGGAAGCTCATGCATTATTTAAGAGTAGGATGCCTCTTCTCCAGCCCAGACGCTCCTGTAACACAGCCCTTTCATTATCAGCAAAATAAGAAGAAGAAGAAGGGGGAAAAAAACGGTTAAAGGATGCCACTTTGCAAAATGGTGGACAGAAGCTTGATGGAGGCAGAATGTCTGATCTATCATCAGGCCCTGAAAGACGTGTTGGGTTATTCTCGTGGATGCTCTTTAAAAGTGTGAACCACATGGATTAATTCACTGCCAGGCACTGCCTGACTCAGGTGTTAAATTTATGGTCTTCAAACCACATGGGCTGATGTATTATTGTATCACAGCGATCCGGTGTGCAGGCCTTGTTCGTTTTTAGAGTGAACACTGAACATAAATAACCGTAAAGTTTCGTTTGGTAGCATCCCTTAGCTATTCCCAGAAATGAATGTTCCAGTTCCATCATATGAGGATCTTCTTCTCATGGTTTTCTCAGCAGAAGCAAAGTTAACAAGTCATGCAGCTTGTGAAAGCAATGTTGGAGCATGAAGTATTTATGGCAAGGTTATGTACCTATAAACTAAAATGTATACAGTGCTATGCAAATAATTTTGGATGTTTTCAGGGGCTTTGGTCATAAATTCCCACAGCTTAAATGTTGCTGTACATATTATATACTATATAGCATATTACAAAGAAATAATAAAAATGACTTAGATATCTAATCTATTGTTTTGTTTTTTGCCAATACTACAATACAATCACTTTTTTCTGTGGTTCTGAACATGGCTTGTTTATCACTCTACACGTTTCCTGAGTTTTCTGTAGCAATATAGAGTTATTGTCACGTTTAGGGCAAGATTGCTATAGGGATTCTTTAGTATTATCTTTATGAAAAGGGTATTTACATGTGTAAATGTTTTCATTTTCTGATTATGCGAGCATTTAATGTTAAAAGAGCACTTTATGTTAAAACTTTTTTCTTCTTCTAGGTCCAGTGAATGACATTGAGGCATAAACTAACTCAACTGCAAGCTAGCAGCATAGTCCTGAGCTAACCTACCAACTGCAAGCTAATATGCTATCCACAAGCTAATGTGCTAACCACAAACAAATGCACTAACCATAAGCTAATGCTGGAGAATGAATCTCCTAGTCATAGCCCTGAGCTAACCTGAGCTCCAGTCTGATGCATATATTGCCCATTACATTATAAGTCTTGTTTCGAAGAATGCAGTGCATTACTCTTTAACGTTGCACCTCCAGTCTGCCTCTTGCAAATAATCATTACAGACAGGGGAGCAAAGGTTAGTTTGGTAGCTCCATTTTCTTTTGTGAGACAAAGCGATTTAGTGATGAACATCAAAATCTCACAATTAAAAAGAGGCATGTCTTCTTGAGCAAAAATCTTATTCGACTGAATGCTAATTTAGTTAAAGTGTTCTTGATTTTAGACATGAAGTGGTATTGCACACAACTACCTCACATGCTATTCAAAACTGCACAAGGCAGTGGCCTGGTTTCGCTTTGCCTCACCCAGAACTGCTCTGGATGCTAATGCTCACCTGATTTTCTGCTTCTGTCAGCAGCAGAACTTGCGATCCTCATGAACATACTCCTTTGAGGAGCCAAATGTCTCTGGAGAGCTAGCTATAGAGAAGCATTATGGCATTTCTGCTATTTTAAGTGGAGTTCTTGGGGAATAAGGCATTCTGTAGTTCTGATAGAATAATTTGTCCCGTTCATACTCTTCCTTTAAAAGGCAAAAAAGCTAAAAGGCAGTGAAGTCCTCCTCTAAAGATGATAAGCACCTAAAATCCCAGATCCTTCAGGCTGCTTCATAGCCTGTATTACTCATTACTGCAGTTCAGTCACAGTACTTTGGGGCATGACATTTTTTACCATATTCGGCAGGATTGTGGCGTAAGTTTACTGTTTTTAAAGTCTTACAAAAATTCAAATTGCATTCACACATTGGCCCATAGAAAAAGTACAGAATCATTGTCAAATATCAGTTTCATTCAGTCAATGACCCTGAACTGAAATTGACTTAACTGAAAGAGCTCAGAATATATCCCCAATTGCTCTGGTTTTCCAGAACAATTCCTACAGTTTTCAATCATTCCACAGACTCGTGCAGCGCCATCAAAGCGCTTTCAAAGATCCTCATTAGTACCCTCTCCAGTACAGCCCCCCCATGATCTTGAAAGGCATTTCTTTCACAATGACATTTGATTCCCTCCCCATTTGAACACCTCCCTAACAGAGATATAACAAATAACAGAATAATTGGACGTGATTCCAGGTTGGGGCCAAAAATTAGCATGATAATAAAAATGTAATTAGTGATACCTTCAAGAAAGGAAACAGGAGGCGTGGTGAAGTTATCGACATTGTAATTTCAGTTTTCCCACAGTTCTGATGAAAGAAATTGTCACGTTGTAAAACCCATCACTGCCCTGAATGAGGCTTTGTGGCCGTGCTAAATGAAATAATGTGAGCCCGCTATCTTGGTATTTGAACGTGCAAGAATTAGAGAGGTTTATTGGTGCTCTGTAATTACGTTTTATTGTTTCACAGGCTCACCTCTGTTCTCCTTCCTCTGTTCGTCACGCTCTCGGCCGTCATTCTTGCCACAAGAACGTTCTCATTGTGCCACCCGCCCCATACAGTAAATTTGATATCCTTTCATTATGCGAATTATTTTCGTTCGAGCTAAAAACTGGAGAGTCCGGGAACAAAGGCAGATGAAAAGAACACCGGAGGGTGTGGAATTGGATGGTGGAATGAGGCTCTCGTTGACTGATCTTTTGCTGGCATGGATCAAACCAAAGGCTTCCTTTTGTTCTCAATGTCAAATTGGTTGCACATCCAAGAGACATTTGCTAGCCATCGGAATTGACACTGGTTTCTTTCCCAGCAAATCCGGCTTGTCATATTAAAAGTGTCTCCATGCAAAAGAAAAAAAAAAAGTCTCCTGACCTCCAGACTGTAAACTGTCAATCAAAGGACTATCTGATGATTCATTTTCCGATCTAGAACGAAGCAACATGCATCCCACAATTTCAATCACATTAACTGAATTGGTGGCAGGCGTTGTTGGGATGAAATTATGGTACGAGAAGCTGGGCTCCTTCAGAGCAGGGTCACAGCCTTGTGTCATCCAAGGGCTCGACTGATGGCTAGCTGTCTCAGCATGACTGCTCATAGTGCTCACACACACACACACACACACACAGACTCCCGCTTTCTCACTCACTCTCACACAAACACATGCACATACACCAAATTCAGACTCGCCATCGGCAAGGTTAGTATTTGCCTCTATGATATCCTCTGTGTCTTTTATTGGAAATAATGAGGATGTCACTTCATCCCTCGATAGGGAGGGTCTGAACCGCAATGCCTCTAGAACAGACAATCAGGGCTTTTTTTATAATGAAGGAATAACAGAGGGGAGGTTTGATTTGTTTAGAGTCTTGGAGCTTTGGGCTTTTAATGAAGGGTTGTCAAATGGAAATGTCTGAAAGTTTCGAGGTCATTTGCGGTGAAGAACCCGCAGCCATTTTCCCCTCTTTTCCCCCATTTTGCTCAGGCCACAGCAGAACATGCCAAAGCTGTAAATACTCAAGGCTGAATCCGAATGCAGATCGATCGAAATGTATGTTTTATGATCTTTATCAATGCCCCGCTTACACTTAATGAAAATTTTTATCTACTTATTAAATCTGGGAAACCTTCATATTTCATATTTTGGGTGCCATTTAAAAAGGCCACAAATGCTTTTAAGTGGCTCACTGCTCATAGTATGAATATTTTGATTAGGATTTTGTTACAAAAATAAGAAATAAAACACAAAAACAACAAAATAAACTTCATTAACATATCTTTCCAGAGCAACGCTCATTAAAGCGTCTCATAACAAACATGGGGACATCTCTACGTTTCTCTCTGGGTTAATAACAATAACGCTTTAACAATGTATGCAAAAACAATGTCCAAAAATTTGGGATATATTCATGGTTACAATTAATAAGTACGTAAAGTAAAGTTGCATTTGGAGGACACCCTCATTCGGAACAGCTTACAATTATTAGTTACAGGGAGCAACTCTTGTTCCTGTCCCCCTAGAGCAGGCATCACCAAATGAAGGACCTTTGTCCAGATCCAGACCGAGTGATGGTTCTGTCCGGACCAGTGACCAGTCTGGTAAATTTACAAGATTAAATAATTTTCATGGAGCGTTATTTTAGACGGCCATGGCTATTGACGGCGGGTGCTTCTATTTGAGTTAATACGACAATAGCTTCACTCGTTAGTTTACTAGTAATGGAAAGTTCGGCTCTTTTCAGAGAGCTGGATCTTTTGCCAAAGCTCCTAAAGAAGAGTCAGCTCTTCCGGCTCCCAAAGGGCTCTTATTTTATTATCACGCGGGTCGGCTTTTTTAACCACCCGCCCCAAACCGACCCATCAGGAGATCTACTTGCCCCACTCAACCTGCAAAGCTATGCCTAGATTATGACCCATAACCTGACCCCAGGGGAAAAACACATAGTTTACAATACGTTTTAATCTATAATTAAATGCGTTTTGTAGGTTTTTAATTAATTTTCCTGGGTCTACTTTTATTTATGGTAAAAGTATTATTTCCTGGATATGCATTTTGTGGAAACCATATGAAAATGTGGACATAGGGGAAGGCTATATAACACAAGATAGACTTCAGTTTGGACCTTCTACTTGGATGAAACTGAATTAGTTGACCTCAGTGACTTTAAATTAAATACCCCTGCCCTGGAGCAACTGAGGGTTAAGGACACAATGGTAGAAAATGGGGGGTTGAACCTGCAGTTGTGTGGTCATCACTATCATAAACAAGTGTTTTACCCACCAGCCTCAAACCACCAACCACCTACAATCTACTGTAACAATTAGTTTACAGAAGTGCAGCTTACTTAAATATAAATGAAGCAGCTTTAAACTCATTTAAATACATGTAGTTACATTAGATTACATTTGGTTAATTACATGAGTAAAACCATTAATACACGTCTAAGCTTTTCTACAGTAATCCATCTGTAAAAGTGAATACATCTCCAGCGGTCGCATTTAAGGTGGGTCTCTTGTTCCTATGTGACCGCAGCTATAACAGACACTACATAACGATACATCTCTCTCTAGTAGAGAAGATATTCTGTAGTTTACAAAAAAAATCTGTTCTTCAGGGACTGGGCTAGGCCCCCTTACCTCCAGGGAAGGGCAAACTTAATGCTTCAGCATAAAAAAGACATTTTGATCAACAACATGCCTTCAACTTCAGGGATGGAGTTTAGGGAAGAACCTTTTCTATTTCAGTGTGACTGTGTCCTAGCACACAAAGCAAGGTCTATAAAGACATGTTAGGATGTCATGGGAGACATGGGAGTTCGGTGTGGAAGAACATGACTGGCCTGCACAGAGCTCTGACCTCAACCCCACCCAACACCTTTGGGATGAACTGGAACAGAGATTGCAAGCCAGCTCTTCTTGTTCAACCTCATTGCCTGACCTCATAAATGGTTTACAGAATAAAAATTCCCACAGAAACTCCAAAATCGTGTAGAGAGCTGCAAAGGCTCCATATAAAATTCTAGATATTTGAATGCAATGTCAAATATCTGTCAAATTCCCTGTCAGGCCTCACTATACATTCCATATTGTATATTACCAAGTGGCTAGCTCAAATTTGCAGAGGCGTTCAAGGCAGTTACACCACTTAGTGTGTAGTTTTAAGCAACTGTACATAACAACCTTCTCTCTCCAGACCATGTTTGAAGGACACATTGGGAGCTCAGGAATACACCAGAAATACACCATGGGACATAGTTTTGTAAACACACATCATTATGAAGCCTTGAACTTTGCATGGCTAGACTTTGAAGCAGTCGGGGTTGAACAACTGAGCTATTTTTCCACAGCCACTTTGAAAGCATACACCATTTTAAATGGGGACCTTCTGTATCTGTTCTCTTCATTCATTCATTAATGAAAAAAAGTGAACAACTCATATGACCTCCAATCACAGTCTGCTTAATTGACCGGATTAGGTCTGGATTTAGGAGGAAAGCATTTAATGAGAAATGTAATACAGTCATTTTATTCTTATGGGTGATTTCAGGCAGAATATTGTCATGGCGCTGTTTAATTGTTCCACCAAGTATTCATATAGTCGTGACCGGCTCCATATAAATGTTGCAGTTTGGACTTACAAACCAAAGCCGCATTTTAAATGCCTTTGACTGAATTGATTTTCATTGGGGTATATTATTCATACATTTTTTTTCCCCAAAAGAACCTAAGTAAAGAAAGTTTCATTTCTAAAGTGCCTTTCTGAAATCTAAGGATATTTTACCCTGGTGGCAAATCCATTGAGCAACAAACAATTAACAACTTACAATTTACATCTAGACATACCTGGCAGACCACCCAGACCACAATCTACTCTGTGAACTAGTGTCTAAAAAGTCTTTAGTCGCAGGGGAAGGACTCTCTTAGTCTAGGAGGTCTTATAGCTGTGATGTAGTTTTGCTGAAGTTGACAGCCCAAGAAACCTCTTGACCGTTGCCTAGCATTGCTCGAGCAACCGGAAAGAGTTTTAGCCTCAGTGGAAGGTCCTTTTCAGGACAGGAGGCCTTGTTGCCATGTAGCATCACTCAAGCAACCATCAAGTAAAATGTATAAGCATTACTCGATATATGTCAAATGTTACTTCACTGTATTTCATATTCATTTGGCAAAATCGAATCGTATCTATATTTTAGGATCCTGCAGGGTGCAGGTTTACCGCATTGCACTCTCTCACGGAAGCTGATGTTTAGTCATGGGATTGGAGTTATTCATGCAGTATTTATAGATACAAGAGTAAAGTAAAGAAGGCCATACAGCAGCTTGGCCCAGCGTCAGGCACAAAACTCTAGCACAATCATTTGTCTTGCTGTTGATACGTCAGCAGGCCAGTCAGGCCGCTTTGGGGACATCAGATACTGTACAAGAGCAGCGACGAGCCTCTCATTCTCTGTCCCTCTGCAGCCGGCGCTCAAGCTCCTCATACACCAAAATTAATCACATCTGACCTTGTTTAAGAGCCAGAAAGCTTGACAGCTCTTGGAGGGCATGGAGGTCAGACACAAATGAATCTGCCCTCTCTGACCTGTACAATAAAAGAAGAAATGCCGGAACCCAGAAACATCAAGATCATTTGGAATTCACCTCTCCTGACCTCTGTCCACATTTAAGTTATTTTTATTGAAGTTGGGGGCGCCCCCCTTATCTTATAATCTACTTAGACTTTTAAAGGAACATTCGCCTAATTTCCCTGAGCCTTGACTGCAGTGCACTGTTCGGTCTACTAAACAGACAGTAATGTATGTGTTTGATGCAGCTAACATTTGGATCAGTGAAATTTGATGTTTTGAACACATGCCATTGGTCAGGAGTATTATGGGATGGCTAGCAGTAATATAAGGGAATATAAGCATAGGAAACTTTGACAGAACACACATATAGATTGGCAAAAATACATCCCTGTTTTCTTGTTAAGTGACGCATTTTGTGTAGATGTAAGGACATGTGGGCGTATATTTATAGATACATAGACAACGTGTTGATACATGTGGTCTAAAGAAAGATAGGTGAGAAATGCAGGAATTTCTACAAAGCCTACAAAGCTGCTAGTAAACACATATAATGCGGCCACTTGCCTTCCCTTTCCTAATGTTTCTGTCACAATATTGTCACTACACAAGTAATGCAGGAGGATGATGCATAAATAAGGACCATAGCCTATTATACTCTACTATTATCAGCAGTTGCATGCTTTTGTGTTTACAGGAGTCACATTCCTCATCCATAATAAATAACTGAGGCCCACAGTCTGTCACTACATGCATTTTACAACAGAAGTTTGCAGAGTTATTGGTGAGCATTATAGTCAGAACACACCACAGCACAGCCCACAGTGTCTCTGGAGTTCACCAAGTGAAGTAGGGGGCTGCCCCCAATGAGGGGTTCCCCGGGGAGCAGTGTGTCGGGTCAGGGGTACATTTGTGACGGCACTAGCAGTGTTGGGATCCGAACCCGCAAGCTAATGATTTCCGGGGCAACACACTAACCACTAGGCCATCAGACGATGTTAACCACTAGTAGCTTATACTCTCACACTCATAAAAATATTCACAATTCTGTAACTCAGTACATTTCAATTTCAATTCATTTGCATTTTAAGTGCAGCAAATTGGTGTCGTGAGTTTTATAAATTACAAAAGTGTATTTTGCATTCCACTGAAGTGCATGATCAAGTATTTTCATGTAGATCTGTTTTGAACATCGTCTTTCCTAGTTTAACTTGAGTCTGTCACTAAAGCAACATGACATATAAAATGAAGAAATACAAAAAACTAAAACATAAATAATCAAAGATTCTACTTTTTACAAAGTTATTATAAATGTTCAAGGCAATAAAAACCTGTAAATCTATATAACCTGCTCTCTCAGTGTGGACCAAGTGTTTCAGAGAGAAGATTTTTTGGTACCATCCTGCCAGAGTGGTGGTGTTAGCAGAGATTTCACAACCTCTTGTCTAATTATGCATCCCATTTGTTTTTAAACTATACCACTCAACTATCGGTAAGTTGGACTACTTAAAGGGATAGTTCACCAAAAAATGAAAATTTTATGTTTATTTGCTTACCCCAGGGCATCCAAGATGCAGGCGACTTTGTTTCCTGTATCTTACGCCAAAGCACGTACACGAGCCCGAGACGGTTTGGACATGGTTGTCTATCAAAGGTAAAAAATTATATAAATACTATTCAGTTTCTCACAAAAACTGATCGTTTCATGTCTTAAGACATCAATGTGTCATCACGAGCCACAGGGTGTAATTTGGATTTGTCTGTGCATGTTTATTTTACTTTGAAAGGTTTGGCACCCATCCATTTCCATTAAATGACTACCAAACTGCTACGGCTAAAGTTAATAATCTGCGTTTGTGTTCTGCTGAGGAAACAAAGTCACCTATATCTTGGATGCCCTGGGGGTAAACAAATAAACATCAACATTACATTTTTGGGTGAACTATCCCTTTAAGAGCAGCTTTTTGTTTGTGAATGTATGTATCCCGTATTTAGTTCTTGTGAATGTTTGTTTCATGCTTTTTAATCCCATTTTCACGGATTTCAGAAACAGACTATAAAGTTAAATAAGACATTTTGTGTCATAATGTTTCACGTTCTTTTATAATCTCTGGAACATTCGAATAAATGTCCGTGGTAGACGACAGTAAGGTAGAAATATAGACACAGACTGGATTAAAAATGCAGGAGAACTCTTTTAACTTCAGTGTGACTCACGCATTATCAAAAGAGGGCAGCGTCTTCAACCCTTCAATGTCAATTACATGTAATAGACTTTCTACTTACAGAACATGACACACGCCATTTCCCACCCTGTGGCTGTGGTGAGAAATGCCCTCATCTGATCAGTCAGCACCATTATCGCTTTAAGGTGATGATGTCCCTCTCATAAGACACTAAGCGGTGAAAATCTACACGGTCATTACTTGATCATTGCAGGTAATGCGCTTATAGAGAACATCTTCACTTTTCCTTCCACTTAAGCTGTGCTCCTGCGAAACATTTAGGCACGATTAAGAAATGACATGCATAATGTGCTTATGTGCTGTGTTTGAAATTTTAGGCTGGGCCTGGATTCCAGCCTGTAAACACAGCTGCCAGGCCTTTGCATAATTTGTCTGGACTCCTAAATCTAGCATGTGCCTAAGAAGCCACTTATTAAACAGAAGCACTGTATATATTTGCCTTTCGCTGAACAAGCACGCTGGCATGTGATGAAGGCTGTAAAAAAAAAACAACCTACACTCCAGATTTGCCATGCAATTAATTATCTATGTGTGTATCATTTCCATTAATGCAATATGCAAATGAGACACGGGGTGATTTGGTTACGCTCTACCACACCAGGGTAAATAGATCATGCCGCTGTCCAGCAGGAAATGAGTTTGATGACATTCAGGCTGGATGAATGAAAAGTGGATACAGAAGAGTGATCTGACAGATGAGGTCTAACGCTAATTAGTTAGGCCCTTGTTAGATTGGGAGTATTCGTGTTGTCTTGATTGAAAGACATTTTCAAGATATTTATTTATATGAAACATTATATGAAACCAACAAAGTCACTAATGGAGTTACAGTACAATACAGCATGTGTCACATTAACCTTTCACCACTCTAGTACATCGCTTCCCCTGAAAGCATATACATCATTGTGGGAAAGTATTGGCCCCCTCCAAATTTTCTTTGTCACTGCACATTTTTCACAGAAAATTCTATTTGATCAGAGCACAAAATGAAATATTACACAAAAATTACACATGAATTTTCAATTGATGATTTTCTCTGTCTGCGGAGCAAATACATCCATCATGTGAAACAAGATTTGCAGCCAAGTCAAGTAAGGTCAAGTAGGTGATTATTGTCATTTCAACTACATCCACAATACACAGTGAAATTAAAAAATGTCCTCTAAGACCAAGGTGAAGCACAAACAACACAAATACAACAAAACAAAGAACAATAAAAAATATCTACATGAATGCAGGACAGGAGTAGCAAGAGAAGTGCAATAGTACAACGATGTACAGGACAAAACAACATACAGTACAGAAGCAGTAACTGTGCTACCGTGAGTGACTATTACTGCTCCTGTCACCAGCACCATATATTATTTTGGCCTTTCCTCTCAATTCATATTTTCCAGTCAATTGTGGAGGGCGATTTTGAACCCTCTCTTCTTTGCAGGACCACTTTTATTTAGGTATATTAACTGCTTGTTTAAGTGCCCTGCTGTGGCACCTCTATTGTTTAATATGTCAACTTTAAACATTAATTTAGTTTATTTCCAGCTGACTAAATGTGGATCTGGTTTTCTGTTTGGACTGTTGTCTTGCTGAAAATCCTGTTAAAACATCAGCTTTTGCTCACTGACAGGTGAACAGACTATCACCTTGAAATGTTTGAATGTTAAATAGTGTCATAAGTTCTGGTCCAGGCAACAAAAATCTGTAAATCTATATAACCAGTCCTCTCAGACCAAATGAAGAATTTCAGAGGGAAGATTTTGTGGTACTATCCTGCCAGAGAGGTGATGTGAGTGGAGATTTTACAACAAAAACTACATTTTAAAAGGTGGAATTCTTAAGAGCAGCATTTTATTTGTGAATTTATGTTTCAGAACTTTTAATATGTCAGTTTTAACAATAATTTAGTTCCTTTCCAGCTGATGAAATGTGGATCTGGTTTTCTGTTTGGACTGTTGTCTTGCTGAAAACCCGTATAAAGCATCAGTTTCTGCTCATTGACAGGTAAACAGACTCTCACCTTAAAATGTCTTAATCTAGAATTCATGGCTCCTTCAATAAACATCGGCCCCCACACCTTCCCACTGCCACCACCTGTGCAATGCAGAGCTTATTCTCCCAGCAGATTTAAAAGGACCAATGATGTGCAGAAAGAGATCCTTTTGACTCCTCTATTCATTCAATATAAACCCAAAAGGTTTAGGTGACATTCTGACTGTTTTTTTGCAAATATGAGATGACAACTGATTTCTTTGGTTCTTCTTTTATTGTTTAAAAGAGTTTTCTTTTTGTTGTATCATGAACATTGATACCTGCTGAAGCTAGAAATACCAGAACATCTTGGATGTTCTCTTAGAACCTTTACTGATTTCCTGACTGATTTGCCTCTGTGCCCTTGGGGAAATTTTGTCAGGCCTGCCACTCCAGGGAAGATTCACCAAAGATTCCTAGAGTCTCTCTCACTCTAGATCTCAGTGTGTCTTGCGTGTGTCTTAGAAATGGTTTTAGGACCATCTCCAGGCTGATTTCTTTTATTGGTGTTCCTCATCTCTGCAGGTACATGAGTCTGAGGGTTAAATTTCAATGTGCGAGCTTTACATTCTGCAGAGTTGGCTGTGTTCATGCCAAGCTGTGTTCAATCATCTGTATCTCATTATTAATACAATCAGATTCATTTGTTAGGTGAGTAATTACTTTTTCAGAGGGGTGGTTCACATGTGGATAACTGGGCGCCGGCGATATATTATATAATCATTTTAAAAACGTGTTTTGTGTCTCATTTCTCAGTATGGGTTTTTGTTTAAAGCTATTGATTTGTTAGCTGTGACAAATATGCAATAACAGAGAAAATGAATATTCTTTTCACAGCAGTGTGCATTGCATTTGTATATGCAGGATCTATAAACGCATTCCGTTCAATTCCAGCAACCTAATGTCCAGTTGTAAGCCGGATTTTGAAGCGCAACCTTAAAAATGACCTTTTACTTCATCCTTGCTTTTATACTCTCCAGTAAAACTTTACTGTGCATTCAGAGATGACAGGAGATGCGACAGCAAATAATTCGCTGCAGCCTTTGAGCTGATGAAACAGTGTAATTAAAAAGCGTCTGCGCAATTGCCCAGCTTTGTGTCAAACGTCTCCTTAAATAACACTGCTATTGTGCCTAGTTGCATTCAAGCAGGTTATTAATTGCCATTTTATTCGCAATTAACAAGACAGTGTAATTACCCCCACATTCTCCCCTAATGACATCCCCATTTAAACCCAGTGGTAAATGGATCGGGCTAAGATAGCTTCGTCGGAGGAGACAGCTGAAATAAATAATAGTCATTAGAGAGTGCTCACCAGAGTGTCATAGGATGCAACTTGTTCATTTCCCACTTGTTATTAACATTTAAGCTCACAACGAATTGCTTCTAAAACAGGTTTTGCAAAAAGCTGTGAGATTAGGTGCAGAAACTGAATTATGACACCAATAGCTAGGGCAACAGAAAGCATGGAAGAGTTTATTTTTCAAACAGGTGCTCCTGGCTTCATGCCATAGTCATTCTTGTTTCCTGTTTTAGGCGTTTAGTCTGAGCAAACAGACTTTTTAGTGGTTTACCAAACTGCCGACCATGTAAAACCTATAGTATACCACATGACCAAACCCTGTCAGAATATACTAACAATATATGTTCCTGAAGATTCAGAGAGAGCTTTTATAAAACTACCTACAGATGGACTTAATAATACTGTTAAAGCAGCACTTGAATAGTTTGTATTCACCATATTAACAAGCACAGGTTGATTATTGTACTGTTTTAACACTCTCAGAAAAATCCATTACGCTATTTATTTTCCATTTTTATACGTGGACTTGCTATCACAGGGTGGAAAAAGGAAAAACACTGGCAGTCAGTCCATCATGGGGCGGACACACAGACAAACACACTCACATCTAGGGGCAATTTCCATCTCAATCATATGAAAACACCATACAGAAAGGACCCTCAGCCACCCAGCTAGGAATCAAATCAAAGACCTTCTTGTTGAATGATGGAAGCATTATAATTATCACTATAAAAACATAATAATACTTTTCATACACACACAGCTCTACCACATACAAAACCAGAAAAGGTACATTTTATTTTAATGACCTTTTATGAACAGTTCAGTCAAAATCATGTGTGCAAATGTAAGTCGCCAAAATAACTGGTAAATCAATACAAACACAATCAGCTCAATTCAGTTTTATTTTGCCTGAACCAGACAAACGTCATAATCTATATATATCTTTTTACGTTAAAAAAATTTAAATGTTCAAAAATACACTTTCTATATGTAGTATCTCTCCCATAAATGTACTCACTTCAACATTTTAAAAATCAGTTATTTGTATTTTTATTGTCAAAATATCATGTGGTGCGACCAATAATAACAATAACTATATTAATTTCAAAATAAAATATCTAATTTCTGTAGCTAAAACATTAAAAACTGATACAATATGCTTAAGTGAATGGTATTTTTATCAGTTTTATGTATTTAACAGAAAAAATTAGTGACTGTGATATTATAGAGCTAATTTTAGAGATCATAATTTACATAATTTACTCAATAGAAATGCAAACACTTGTTTCCAAACACTTGATATTACTGACAATTTGTGAAAAATATATTAATTTATGTTAAAAAATGTTTTAATTTTGAGATAAATTGTGGTCACACCACATGATATTTTTTATTTTACGGCTATAATATGTCATTGACCCATAAACTATTGTATCTACATTTTTGTATCTCCACATTCAGATTTTTGCATAAATCGGTACTTTAACTTTACTTTAAAAGTAAAAAAAATCATGAGGCGGGGCCAGTTAATCATGTTTGATTCAAGTCTCCTGTAAAGTTGCCAGCATGGACGTATTAGGTATTGTTTCCAATGCAACAATTTTACAATTTTTGGCTACAGTGTAGAAGAGAAACAACAGACATCTATTTTAACAGATGTCTGTTTGAATAACTGATATTTAAAAAACAGTTTTGAATTAAGATGGAGGAAGTGTTCTTATTCTTTGGGGATAATTAGTAGTATAACACTGTAGTAAAATTAGCCCGCTGAGTGGAGGTTGTAAAGTAGTCAGACAAGCTCTTGCTATGACTCCTTTATGTGAGATGAACATATTTACAGCTACTAAGAGAGTGATTAAAATTATGCTTGCTCACAAATTTGAATTCCTGCCGGTGGAATGTGTTGTTAATCTGCGTGCCCAACAGAAAAAATGGTGCGAATGTTGTCAGTGAACATAAACAATTCCTGCAGGGTACCAGTGGAACACAATATGTTTACACACAAAAATTGTACATGTTGCACCAATATGCTTTGTATGTGTGAGTGTGTGTGTGAGTGTGTGTGTGTGTTTGTGTTTTCCTGCTTTGCTATACAGCACATTCTGTTGTAGCATCATTTGCATCATACACAATCTTGCACATACACACTATTAGTGTTTCTAATGCTAGGCTGTTAAGCATGAAATTAAATGCTTATGTGTACATAATGATGTAGCTATTTGTTATATAACGTCCTACTTAAGGTGGAGCTCCAATGAACGTGACGACTAACCATGACTGAAATATTCGTACTATCAGACCAAGCACTGCCACAAATGATCATAGACCACAAATCAGTGGTGCAGATTGATTCCTCATCACTGCAAATTTGCCAGTAGAACGTGTGTGCATGTGAGATTCAGTCCAGCTTCATGAATACATTATTGATCTTCATTCATGGTATTCCACAGGATAGGCCATTCTCTGTAGTTTATCAAGATGAGAAGATGGTGGTAATTGCTGCATCTGGTCAAAACGTTTTTTTTCCTGATCATAAACTGTGCAAATATTACGATCATTGGTCACACCACATATTAATCTGTGCTAAATGAATCTCTGCTAAATGGACATAGTGCACTGCAAGCAGTATTATACTGCATCCCTAATGCACAGATATATGCTTGTTTGAAAAAAATAGTAAAATATATATGGGTAAAACTGCAATATACACATATGCATACACACACACACACACACACACACACACACAAACACACACCCACACACACACACACACACACACACAGATATATATAAAGCCATATAAAATGGTAAGAGACC
>JBBKCR010000101.1:19972878-19986591 GCA_037577295.1 Ladigesia roloffi
AGATAGATAGATAGATAGATAGATAGATAGATAGATAGATAGATAGATAGATAGATACATAGATACATAGATACATACATACATACATACATACATACATACATACATACATACATAGATAGATAGATAGATAGATCCTCCATCATTTCGATGTGAAGGGTGAATATACTATATCTACATCTGATTAACAGAGCTGTCAGAACGTCCCCAGTTCCAACTTATAAATTCATACTTTTTTAAACAAACGTCTTCTGTATTCAGATGATGCAGGATATGCCCCCTACACACCCATCTTTAATCTCACAGGCAGCCGTGTCATCACTTGTCCAAACATTTTGTGTTGACCACATAATTTTTTTTTCCCCTTGAATTTCAAAGCTAAAAAAAGATTCAAATGAGAACATGCAAATGCTTTCATCCCACTCTGCCAGATTATTACCATCTTTCCTTTTCTTTTTCTCTTCCTCACGCTTCGGCTCCTATTGATTGACAGGCACATTTTCGACTCTCCTCATTCCTTTTTCTCTATCAAATTAGAAAGGCCCAGTGTAAATTTTCACCCCCGAAAACCACATGAGAGTCCACTTGAATTAAAAACAGGCGATGGTTCTCAGTTTTGCCAATATAAAAGATCTTAACTGTGGACCAGGGGTCAGTTTCTATCAGCCATCTGCACCTAGCAGTGGAGCTCATCTCATCCTTCTTTCTCAGCTGTCTTTCTGTCCATTCTTTTTATTTTTATTCGTGGATCTCTTTTTGTCTTTTACAAAATCTCCCAGAGGCTGCTCTGTCTCTGTCTTACCCTGCCTGAACCACCTCAATCGGAAAGTGCAGAAGTGGATGGACCTGTCATGTATTGATTGATTTGATTTTGTGAATGCAGTTGCTCTGGTTCATGGATCTATGCTATGCTTCTGCTGTATAATCGATTTATCAATGCTCTGCCCACAACTGGGTTCTTGCTTGTTGGACAAGTGTAGGAAAGAAACAATGATGGGCTACAGGGAGTCCTCAGGTTACAGAAGTTTCGAGTTTATTGCCCTCACTAACACAAAAAGTTTGGTTACATGTGGCGGAAGAATACGCAGAAGACGCAGTAACGCAGCGTATGAGTATTGGAGTTGGTGTCCCCTAGTACGTCCACCATTTTAGACTGCGAAACATGCAATTGTTTTAAACAAATTTTTTAAAATCATTTTTCATCATTTTTCTGCAGAGCAGTTTACAAGTACAGTACACATGTCCTTTTCCTTTTTAGGTGGCTTAGTTTAGTTTTAGTTGTGTTCCAGATTTTGATATACAAATGTATTAGGATATGTATATATATATCTACTCCAGAACATGAGTGTGTGATGGGGGAGGGCGAGGGGGAGGCACAATATCTAAAAGTGAAAGTGATCAATCGGGCGCACGTGAACACACCACTGCACTCAGTACGAAAGTCCTCCTCTGCATTTACCACATTCACCAAGTGAAGTAGCGGGCAGCCATGAATTCTGCACCTGGAGAGCAGTGTGTGGGGATGGTAACAGGGACCAGTGTGTGGCGAGTGTACAGTAGAACAGTGTGTGAAGACGGTATCGGGGAGCAGTGTGTGGAGACAGTACCTTACGGGTACTCCAGAGGTTCCTAGCAGTCTGGAGGATCGACCCACGACTTTCTAAATGTAGAGCGAGTCTTTAACAACGCGATGGGTGTGGTGGGGGGGTGTGGGGTGGAAGGGGGGTGTTCCCGGATATAAATATTTGTGTGAATACGGTATTCATATAAAACACGTTATTTGTGCCTTTTCAAATACCGTATTCATATTCAGCTGCACCACTAATACATATAATTAAGTATATTTGTATATCTGTAATTTGCAAATGCAAGTAAGTTCTTGAATTGTTTTTGCCACTGGGAACTTATTACTTTAGCTTACATACCATTTTCCTTTGGCTTGGCATAATAAATGATTTCCTGTAGATCTATTTCTGTCACTCATTTGAATATTTTATCCGTTCCCTGTCTGAAATGCATTAACGGAATACTTGTGGATATTTGAATGCCTGTGAGGGTGAGGTTACATTGTCAAGACAACCAGGACTGTTATGCAACTCATTAGCTCTAACAGGAAGATCCACGTAAATGACCTTGCTGAAACCTTGATGTCAAATATGCATGTAAATGGCTGGCCTTTCCCACACAACACACTGTCATTTGCAGTCATTATGAGGTCAAACTATCACCAAGGGCAAACAATGTTGACATGCTTTTAAAATAAAGTGTTAAGCCTAATGGATCTTTACACCTCCTGACCCTAAACTCGGGAGAATAAAAAGAAACAACTTTCCTGTAAAAAGTGTGGCTTCAGACACCCTGGCGTTAATGGTGTGGGTTGTGAATGCCACTTTCATAATTTTGTAAAAGATTTTTTGTGAACTTTTTTTCACATTAAAAATGGCTTCCAATGTTAGAAAAACATGAATCCAGCTAAAAGGCGTATCATATGATGAACAAATAGCAAAAAGTAAAATGAAGACTATAGCCCATTTATAACTATAGTTTTACAATGGAATATAATGTAGAATTAGAAAGTACATTATTGGCCACTTTATTTGGACAAAACAGATGCCCTTAGTCTGTCAGTGACTCCCGAATGCCACCTGTAGTTTGGGTCACGTGTCCCGTGCCGTCAGCCTGTTTTGGCCAGTTAAACAGGTTGAGTGCATTTGAAAACCAATGGTCTCGGTCTAGACTTGGTCTCGACCCTTCAAAGACTCGGTCTTGACTCAGCATAGGCGGTCTCGTCCCCATCACTAGGTTGAGCATAGCATCTCATTAGACACACCTACCATTTGGCTAAGTTTACAATTACACACTATAGCTTTTGTATCTTTTGTCACTCACAGTTAGAGTTAGTCTTCCTTTACACTGTCAGAAAAAGAACTGTTTGAGTAAATGTTTTTAACAGAGGAAAAAACAATATAAATGCACTCTCAAAGAGCAACACTTATCCTTAAGCTCCTTAAATGGGTTTTAAGGGCACACTCTATTCTCTTTCCCAGGGGAATCTCTGTTCTTTTTCAAAACTTACCATTTTTAAATAGAAAAGTCAAATGTCAAGATTCACAGCAACTTAAAAAAACCAACTGCATCATTTTGGCTATAATTTTTTAGTTAAAGGTAATGAATAAGCACCCTTTAGAACACCACCCCGAGTTAAGGTTCGTACCTTTTATTCGGAGAGTGTAGGTCTTCTGTGTTTAGTTTCTGATCAAAAAACTCAATTTGGTTGGATTGTCCAAGCTTTAGATCCCGCAGTGACAGCAGGATGTCTAAGTATCCAATCAAGTCCACAGAGAATGGACGACACCCTGATCAAATCTGGGCAGGGTAGTTTTGTGGCAAAACCTGCTATCTTAGTCTTGTAATTTAAATGAAAGTGCTTTCACTGACTCAAGTTTGAGTTATTTGGTGCAGTTTAGCTACATATATAGAAAATCAAATGGATGTCACATTTCAGTTCAATCATGTCCATATTATAAATTGGGTCATAAATACCATAAAATAATTGATTAACTGTCCTAACACAAATATACAATTGCAACGGGAATGAAAAGAGGCTTGATAAATCTACACTGTTCTTGCTGGTTACTGATCTTACTTGGTCTTAGGAAGTTGGTCCTGCAATCTTTGGTCCTGTCTTCGAATCACAGGACGGCCAGTGGCACCACTGGTGCATCCCTTGCTGGTTGCCTGGTGCTTCATTCGGGTGAATGCAGGTTAAATTTCTTACTGTTTACACTGTGCTGTGCTGCGGTGTGGAGAGTTAATGCAGGATAAAAATTACCACTTCAAACTTTTTGTGTAAACTTTAAATCATATATTTGGCTTTATTATATTCATATTTATCAGATAACAGGTAATTGTTTCTCATTTTATTGATCATATCTGATTATTAATAATATTTAAGGTGTTTACAATCTAACTGATAACAATTAACTACATTATTGTAAACCATTATTATCATTTTATGAAAATTCCTATTGTAAAGTGGTGCTAATCACATATCATATTGTAAAGTGGTTAGACTGAATTTCCCAAAAGCAAAAAAAAAGTGTTGTGGTGCCTCAAAAAGAGAAAGGGAGAGAAATAGAGGCAGGTGAGATACAAGATACATTATTTCTTACATATAAGAAAGCACAGCCAAAGTTTTTTGTTTAGCATTCATTTCACATTCATTTTAAGTAAATAAATGATTTATTTTGAGTTATATCCCTGTTCCGAAAAACAACCTCATATATTTGACCTTAACAAACTCGGCAGTGGAACTCTGTGGGGCCCCGAGCCCTAAAAGGAGGGAAGTTGCAAGTTATTTCCTACACAGATCAAAAGATCTCCAGATCAGAGGAGCAAACAACTAGTGCACCACCAATTTATCTGTTTTTGTATCTTTTTAAAACTGCTTGCCTCTTCACTTCAAATAATGTACTGGTATTCAGTCCCATCTCTGCTATACACAAGTCTCCATAGACTGAATTTAATGTAAACTATAAATGAAGTTCAGTCTATGGAGTGCATGAACAGAGAAGCAAAGAGCAGCTATGTTGGATCCCTGTGCAATCAGAGTCATGCAGATTTCTGCAAGTCTAATGGGTCTTGTCTCACATGAGGAGTGCTGGTCTGCACATAGTCATGTGCCCTGCCTCAGGCCAGGCTTATCTAGAGCAGACCCCACGTCTGCGAGCCTTGTGACGACTGCCAGCTCAGCTCAACTCAGCTCTCCCACTCTCTCTCTCGGTCCCGGCTCTGTGACTCACAGCCCTTCTCTCTCACTCATTGTCATACTACTTTTTTCCCTCCTGATGCTCACCAAGATAAGAAGAGTGTGCCATCAGATGCACTGGAGCAGAGTGAGTGGACAAAAGCCTGGCCTGGTCTCTCCACCGCCAGTAGCCAGGTAGCAAGGCTCACTCAGCCAGGGAAAAGAGAGAAACTCCTGCGTCCTCCATAGGTCCCAAAAAGTGGGGAATCCTCAACATAAGCCTCTTTTGAAGGGGTACAACTGGACCCCTGAGAATACTGACCCTTATAACATGAGCTAATCCAGGCTAGTCACACAACAAATGGTAAATCGTCATCAAGCAGCCAAACAACTCGAGGTGTCAGATATCATGCCTAGCTGTTATTGTAATATAAAGCCCACTAGTGTTAAAAAGTTGTTTTTTCACAGAACCCATGAAAAACAAAGAGGAACAAATCATTTTTTAAAATGTTTTAGAAACAAACAGAAAAAAGCACAAGAAATTTGAACCCAGGCAAGTTTTCAGAATAGTCTGCAGAATGAGGGGGGGTCCGGAGAGCGGCCGCGCGGTGGCACGGTTTTATACCAGTGTTATAAATCGTTCATATTTACTGAAATTAGATTTTACTAATATGCTGTGATTTTGGCAAACATTTGTCTCATTTAGGACCCTTTCTTGATGGTTAATTGTGTACAAGTATAGGCCATGTTGCAAAAAGTTATTCTTCTGATTCTGTAAACGTTTTCAAGTCCTCTGAGAATACTCACGGGTCAGCTTAATGTACTGCATGAATCGTTATCCTGGAATAGTGCTTTAAGTGTTGAATGATTAATGGGCACTGTCTTGGCTGATTCCTGCACTTTCAGGAACAGATTTCCATTTCCAAATAAGGTTGAAAACCTCTCTTATGTCTTATAAGGCCTAACAAAATGTATTTCCAACACTGATAGGCATCATTACTCAAAACTGTGACCCTATGCCATATTTATTTGTGTCAAATAACAAATAAAGCACAACATTTCTGCTAATATTTCATTTCAGTTTGAAATCATGGTCATAACCATGAGCATATAAAATCTACACATTAAATCTACATTTTATTGAGCAAATCTGTAGCACAAACACAATGACAGATGAAATTAGTTAATTAGTTGACAGGCACAGATTAACTGCTCAGCAATCCTTTGAACTCCTTCCACTATTTTAATGAGGCAACTCGCAATTATCACTGCAGCTCAATGCTCCAGGTTCCTCATTAGTAGAGGTGTGGCTGTCAGTCATCCTGCAGGGCTAGCCCCGTGCCTGATAAACACCACAGAAGCTGATGAGAGTGCACTTTTCATATTGTAATATGACACTGCCGTTTGACCTACGTGCTTGACGATAAAGGACTTTCTTTCATTGACTAGTAATGGAGCTTTGAGACGAATGATTAATTACTGCATTCAGTGTGGTAATTAAAAGATGGGTGAATGGGACAGTCAAAGCAGCAAGGATGGAGGCCCTAAGGGCGGCGGCCTAGTCTGCCCTGTCACAAAGGCAGATTGCTGTAATTGGCACAAGGAAATTAGGGTCACGAGCTGAATTCTGGAAAATAGAATAATGAATAGATGTTTGCTCCAAACCCAATAAGTTCTGATGAATTTATTTAGTAACATTTAGCACATCGCCCTAACTCTTTTAGGAAAAATATTGTAGCTTTCCGGGTGCAAATGCTATCACTGGAGCGGTACCCTCAGGGAAACACTCTTAATGACCTTTCGTCAAGGTGCAAAACTGTACCATTCAATTTAAATGATTTTTTAAGCTGCATTGACAGTGATGTACTCCCTGTCTGGTCCCTGGACATTTAATTTTATAAAGCGATACAAATAGGCGCCTTTACCCTGGGAAAGTAAATGCAATATACCTTTGAACTCAATTATTGCACACATTTGGACAATAAAGACCGCAATACATTTTTGCAGTATGTAGGTTGGAGGACTAACATTCGCCTGGTCAGTACCCATTTGTTCACAGTACAGAATAAAGTGTTATTGCTTTATCTTGTATTCAATTCAATGTCAATGAAATTGCCATCATACAAAGATATCCAATGAATAGTGTTGGTTTTACATTCTGTGTTGACAGCAGAAATCTTAAATACTTTTCCATTTGCTTTTTCCATTTGCTTCAGCATCATGAAATGACAAAACCTGAAGGAGAATCTAAAATATGGCGTCTTTTCCAGCACACACACAAACTTTAATAAAATCATAATAAGATATCCTTCTCTGCTCAGAGACATAAACGGCATAGATTGTAATGTTTAGATTCCAAATTATTTTCTGCTTTTCTTATTAGTAATATGTAATGAATAATTCTTGGTTATAACAGTAACATCGCTTTTTTCTGGTATTCCTTTATTTTTTAGATACACTTTCCCTTACTTGCTTAGATCAACATCACTATGGAGCAGTTGCATAGCTGGTACATTTTACTCAGTTCAGTGACCTCTGCACGGTCGGGTGATCACTCCAAAACTTAAGCTTGTTGGAGACGAAGCATCAATAGGAAGCAGAACAGCATGAGGAGAACGACAGAAAACTTTGACAATAAAAAGTGAGGGGCCGAGAGGGGCGGCAGCCGCAGTAAAGTGAGGAGATGTGCTTTGCTCTCTAGTGCTCACTGCCTTCAAAGAGGCTCAATCTGGGTCATTGCTCTTTGTTTTCCCTTGGCTCGCCTGTCAAGTTTAATATGTAGAGACTGGCCTTGCCTGCGGCCCACGCTAAAAGATATCAGTTTGCGGGGAGGCCGCGCTGAGCCACGGGCACGCCGCATTAAGTCTCCCAGATTGAGCATGGACCCTGGGGTGCGTGTCCCATAGGCTGCCTCCGTTGACTCATGTAGACCTTTCTGCAGCTGATGAACCTGTGTCCAGCTCACCCGGTGCTGCATGTGCTCAGCATAGCCAGTAGCTTTTTGTCAAAAGCCATGAATTTGATTAGAACCTATATGGCATTAATCAAGTGTGGAGAAAATTACTGACAGCTTAAAAAAATGCTCATGCCTTTGTACACATAATAAACTGTCACCGCATTTCGTTCTAGCTGCAAAGGAACATAATTAAGGGAAAATATAAGGATGCTGATAATTGACATGTCTTATTTACTCTTGGCTGTAGTATTAGCCCAGTGTTAATTAATCAGGAAGATGTGAATCAAGCCAGTGAACACACTGGGTTAGCAAGTGTATGTGGTGTATGCAAAAGGTGGGTGGGGGGCATCTTGTGATTCATGCACCGTGACAACGGTCCTTTTTAAATATTAATTCACATCTGTGATATGTGGAATGGCTGTGGAGTTGTCACATAATGGAAGACTTTACTGCTTTGTTTATACTGAATATTCATTCCATTTCAAGCCCAAAAGAGTTTAAGGAGCTTTTGAAGTGCAGCTGAAGCTTATCTGTGGAAATTCAGAACTTGTGAACAATCATTAAATTGCAGATTGACAGGCCCGGTCCTCCCTCCCAACAATGTCACACAGTGTTTACAAGTAAGTGCAGAAATGAAGGCAATGGTTAGTGGAGTAATATGCCATAATTGGCTATAGCAGCGCATTTAATAGACTTAACAGTCTTGGGACTTGCTTTGAAGATGCTGGCAAGGCATAGATAATGAAGGCTCTTGGCTTTGCACTGGTGGAATGATGTCATTCGCAAATCAAACTTATTGTTTCATCTCCAGCACGTAATGATGCTAATTGGCTAACTGCCTCTGTTGTTGTTGTGTAGACGGATCAAGGTATTCACCCAAAGGACATGCGTAAAGTAGGCTGGGTGGCATCTTGGTGTGGGCTTAAGGGTGTGCTTGTTTGATGTGGAGTTCCACCTCATTTCCAGTCGCCAGGAAATCAAGGCTGTGTGCCAGCGTGAGCTAACCTTATATGACATGATGTTACTAAACTGTCTATCATTCTGGGAAGCGAGTGCCGCAACACGCGCACCACTCAAACTCTAAAAAAACACGCTATTCGTGGCGTGAAAGTTGGTGTGATATACTCAGTCAGCACACACTGTTTACACTGTAAGCAACCAAGCTGTTGTCATGCAGCAGTACACTATAAGAGCACAGGTGCTAACATGCTGCAACATGTTGTGACTGCTCCATGCCTAAGCAACTTTTCTGATTGTAATGAAAAAATAATACATAATAATAAATATAGTAATATTAGTAAAAAAACTATCACTGGATTGGAAGCTGAAAAATGAAAGGCATGAATCCCAGTGAAATACTGTGGAAACCCTAAAACGTATAAAAAATGTATACCTAAAATCAGTGATGTATTGATTTTTTACCTAAAATCAATATGGGTTTTTTCCCCCACAATCAGTAAACACTCACTGACAGTTTTGTTTTTTTAAACAGCAAGTTTTGACCACAAATGTGACATTTTCAATTGGACCGTTATGACTTTACATCGTTTCACTGCACATTAAAAACAACAACAATGATAAAAATATTAAGAACAATAATAATTTCATCACCCACTCCACCAGCATAAAGTTCTCCACTGAATAGCACCCATCAGACTCTAGAACCCCTTCCAAATACTTGATAATGAGAGCAATTCCTAATAATGTAACTGTAAGTTATTTATCTTTAGTATTAACCCCAACATGTGTGTATATAGCAAACGGTTTTTCATACAGAGAGTTTTCTACTGAGTTTTTATTTGATTTTATTTAGACTTTATATTTTATAGCATTCTTAACTTGTACCTCTGTGTGTCTGTGCAGTCATAATATTTTCCTCTGGGATAACTGAAGTTTTCTGATTATTATTAATATTATGTGATTTAGGCAAATCATCTCTTATTTAAACACTGCAATTATATAGGACAATTATCACAATGTCAGTGCTAATTAAGGCACTATACCACACAATCATCCCCCATTCAGAACCAGTTATAGTTCCTTATACAAGTACACAAACTGCAAGCCCAGTTTTGAACACTGTTTTAAATATTTCATGACACATCTCATAACAAAATCCATTGCACTGCAGCTAGCGGGCGCTATAGTGCTGCTTCCAGCAAGCTTTCACTTGTCATGGTGGACCAACAGTTTGACAAGTCTGTCATAAATTTGTTTTGCACACATCACAAAATATATACAAGACATTACCAGGACTGTCTTACTGACATGTTTGGGCATCATTCACACTTGCAGCCCTTAAATAGTATTTTAGCAGAAAACACATGTTCATGTTTGCCATGAAATCGCCAGAAAACAGGGTGTGATATCCTCAGAAGGATCACCCAATAGCCTCTTTAGTTCTGAATTATGCCCAAAAACACACTCTGGTGACAGACTGCTCCCAAACTGAAAAGTGTTATGAATTGCTGTGATTATTTTGAACACAGAGGCAGTGACGAGCAGCTATAAGCAGAATTTCCCAAATACATGTCTCAAGAATCACATATCCATAATGTATTTATTTATTTAAAGAAATTAACACACTTTTAAATGTAACTATCCGGAAACTGTCAACTTTGTTAGCTAAAATCCAGACGTTAAAGTATTTCCGACAAATATATCATCCTTTGTTCATGCAAGAGCCTCCCATTAAATTATTTTGCAGGGGCTTGTGTGATACATTATTATCATCATTCCAGGAGTGGCACGACTCACTCTCCTGTCAACATGTTTAGTTGTGACTATTAACATGATAGGGTGATCCCATTTAAAGACTCTCTGATTTGTCCCCTATCATCCACTGGAGAAGCGAAAAGAAGCATGTCAAATAAACCTGCTCTCCACTGATTTATTTAATATTTAATTTTTTTTTATAATTAAGGTATGGTGTGTCTACTGCTGTCATGCATGTATTCATGAAGACAAATTTACTAAACTCTCCAGCTAATTTGAAATGACAGCATCAAATTTTTATCATCATACTATCATGACTACAACTCGAGGCCAAAAGCAACTCACTCCATAATTGCTAGCATAGATGCTAATAGTGCTAGCATAGCTCCCCTGTAAGCCTCTCTCCTGTAACCTATAACTGATGGTAAGCTTTAGACCGGGCCAACTTAAACTCCTTGGATTTATCTTCCATGGGTCCTCTCAGAACATGGAGGGATTAGACTTGCTCACACTACTCACCATCACAGTCCGACAGGTGGTACTTTGGCCCCCCTTTCAGATGGATTTTTGGAAGCACTCAATCAAATTGCAACTTTCCGCAAGACTGGCCAGCAAACTAAACACTGATTGAGGGTGAATAAGAACAGTTTTCCTGCCGGAAGCACACTCGATGTGTACTTTTCCCTTTAAAAGGCTAAGTTCTCGACAAGTTGTGAGTTTAGAAGTCCAGCAGAGTGAGGGATACAATGAGTAAAAATGCACCACACTGTGAGGCAAGAATACTTCATTATTCTCTCAAAATATAAAGATGCCTGAAAAGGTTTCTGAAGCGATACCACAGGAGATCAACTTTTGGGTCCCTAAGAAAGCTTGTTTGAAGATTGTTTGAAGAACTTTCAATGGAGAAGATCTTTAGGGAACTAGAAGAGGTTCTTCAATATCCGGGAATTTTGAGGGTCAATTTGAAATATCCCCTACTAGCACTTTCAATAAACCTGGCAATCAACAGGTGGATTGAAACAGGCAAATTACGCAAAAAATCATAAATCTTTGTGGACGCTGCACTTTTGGACCAGATTCGTGTACCTCTGTTCAAAGCCAATACATCAGAGATCTCTTTGACAGCTTTATTTTTGAGTATCTGTGGTTCTCAGATGCTGCAATGATACAAGGTGAAAAGCTCCACCAGTGTGGGCCACTTGATTCAATTTTCTTGCAGTATAAGCAATGGAAAGCCACAGAACTGAGAATCTTTTCAGGTTTGCAGATTTCAAGTGAGCTTGTGCTCCAACAGTTGGTAACATTGTCGTGCCAGAAGACACAAGGTTGAGCCACTGGCCCAAAGTTTTCAAGTGCTGCTCTTTTTTCTGCCAAGCTGTTCATGTCCATTAATTAGAGCTGCCATTTTTGACAGAGAGTCTGTCAGGATGCAGCCTTGCAATGCACTCCGGGTTTGTCAGTTCTATTTCTGAAGGTGTGAAGACTGGACAAGTGACATTCTGTCAGTGTTGTGCTCTCTTTCTCTCTCTCTCACTCTTTCTCTCTCTCTCTCCCATTCTTTTTCTCTGTCTCTGTAAACTCTAGGTGTGAAGAGGCATATGTGTTTTAGTCCGTCTGACTGACTTTCTATTTAGACCTGTGTCCAAAGCTCACACCAACAATGTTGTCAATAATTTTTTCTTTTGTCAATATTTTTCTATTTTTTTCCTCCAAAGATGACACTTTTTTTTCGGATTTAAATGGTAACTTCAAGTCCTCTTTTTGTCACAAAACTTTGTGGCTAAATGAGTTTAGCAAGCTCGATGACAAAATGTTCTTTTGATAAATATGAAAATGTGTGCCTAAAGAGGTAAAGTGTTTTCCCTCACTCTGATTGTGATGCTGCGCATCGATTCAAATGTCTCTGACTCCTCCATGTCCTTTCCTGCACGCAGTCATGGCAACAGCACGATTCCCCTCGAGACAGTGGTGTTTGTATAAAGGAGGAAGCCATTGTGAGTTAGATCAATAAGACCATACATGTCTACACATTCATGACTGACAAAAAAAAGCAAACTCACTTTTGATCAGACATTCCTCTATTAAGAAATGACCAAAAGCCAGTTTAGAGGGCAGCATTATTCATCACTGGCTGAAACCAATAACGGGCTTGTTTAGGTCGTGAACCGGCACAAAGCAAACCGAAAACTCTCTGAAGCAGAAGTATGTTGTCATTAGCCTGAGAAACACAATTTCTGCCCAATTTGTTGTGTCTGTTTCTGACATACATCCTTACTAACAACCTTTGGTCTTTCGTTCTGATCCATGCTCAGTATGTGCTAATCATTCTCTAGACCTTCGTTACTGGTCAGTTTTGGATCACTGTTTAGTTACTGGACTGTTCTACACACAGCAAAGTCAAATTGCAGCAGAGTTCTAGGGAGTTCTAAGGAGTTCTAAGTCTAGGAGTTCTAAGGAGTTCGAAGGAGTTCTTATTGACTACAACCACCAGCCTAAACTATCGTGGTCCCATTGTACCAGGCAGACTTGATATCACTGGGTACTAACCAGGTATATATATACCAGGAACCAAAATGTGCTTTGACCCCAGTTGAGTCCATGCCAGGCAGGAGAAATGACTTAATTCTGGGGAGGTTCCCTTGTTCTTGCAAAAACTGCTCTGGCCTGTTGAGGCATGGACTAGTCAGGAACCTCTCAACTGTGGTCTCAGGCACAAAGACATTAAGATCAGAACATCTACGTCGTCTAAGCTGCAAGGTGGGCCACCTATAAAAATGATTAGTTTGTCCAGCATATCCTACAGATGATCAAACATATTGAAATCTTGGAAATCTGAAGGTAAATCAACATTCTCAACTCTTTGTTACAGTCCTTAAACTATCCTTAACCAGTTTTTTGTAAAGACCACTGACATTAGTGAATACTGCTTTCATGATGGGGTATACTTGATCGGCAACAATGTTTATGTCTATAATATGTGTCAAGTTAACATCCACATGAATGCCAGAACTCAAGGTTTCCAAGCAATATATTGCCCTGTTAAATGACCAAAACGTAAAAGACAACATGTGCCATAAGACCACACAATGCATAAATAATGTAAATCAAATTCATAATATATATTCATTTTGTCTAACTATATTTCAGTAAAAGTGATTAAGAAGAATAAAATTGGCATAATTGCACAATTGCCATCAAAAAAGCCGTACTAGTGATATTACTACTACTACTACTACTACTACTACTACTACTACTACTACTACTACTACTACTACTGCTACTACTACTACTACTA
>JBBKCR010000101.1:20034909-20049454 GCA_037577295.1 Ladigesia roloffi
CAATGTGTCGTCACGAGCCACGGGGTGTAATTTCAATTTCTCTGTGCATGTTTTTGTACTTGGAAAGGTCTGACGCCTATCCACTTCCATTAAATGACTACCAGACTGCTAAGACTAAAGCTAAAAATCTGCATTTGTGTTCTACTGAGGAAAAAATGTCACCTGCCCTTGGATGCCCTGGGGGTAAGCAAATAAACATCAAATTGTCATTTTAGGGTGAACTGTCCTTTTAAGGGAAAACCGCATTGTAATCACAATCCTTAAACCTATGGACCACACATGGGCTGTATGTATATATATATATATATAGTTAATATGGCATATGTATGTATATACATAAATACATATGCTCTATTAACTGCATGCGGTTCTATAGTTAGTATCCTGCAGTTAAATTGGGATTTGTTATGTGGAAATGCTCCATGGTTTTAGGGTTTGGGTGCCTGTTTATACATGTGCAAGGGATAATATTTTTTATATGGAAACATGATTTTTGTCAATGGAGGAGGTCTCAGTACTCGTTCTTTCTCTATACTTCCCTACCTCTCTCGCCATTTCACAACTCTAAAAATCGATTTTCAGGATATTGTTTATAATTTGCACAAAATGCTACAAAGAAAATGTCTAAGGCCCAAGACATCCCCAGAACCCATTTCTCTTCCAATTTTATCTGATATGTGACGGAAATCGTTTGCAGGAGAATCTGTACATTCATTTTCTCTAGTCCTCCAATCACTGCACAGCAAACTGTTGCTAGCATCTTTTCAGCTGACCACCTGTGTGCATATGTTTGTTTTGTCAAAAGATGTGCCTTGGGGACTTTTAAAAGACACCCAATACCATTAAAGAATTAAATATATAATGTTCTGCTGGTTACTAAAAACAAACAAAAAGCTTTGGATTAATTTATGTGTTAAAAAGTGTTTGATTTTCAAAGACACCCACATTTCACTTGCTAAAAGGAGAGTCATTTCATTTTAATGAATAATGAGCAGAGTGCCTCCTCATGTAAGTGTGAAAAGCCAATATTTACACTCTTATTAAGTTGAGGTGGTGGGGTCCTAGTGGGTCAGACACTTGCCTCTGGAGCGAGAGGTTATGCGTTAGAATCCTACTTTCAGCACACCAGCACTGGGTCCCTGAGTAAGACGCCTGGCCCCAAGTTGCCCCTTGTAGTTAGGGAATGGAAGTTGCTTTGTAAAACAGCGTCTGCTAAATGCTGTAAATGAATATTTATACTGTTCCAACCACTGCAAGGGTTAATGTATGATAAAGAATCTCCACTTGCATGCTGGAATATTTGGTCAGAGCAGTAGATCACCTGAATGTACTAGAAAACTTAATATTATTCTACTACTTATGAATTTTTGCATTGTAAACAATATCTAGTAGGGTGTTTCAAACAAACCATGCATGCTTTCATTATACTTTGGCTTCAGTTTGTTTCCACAAATTCATCATCACATACTTTCCTGCAGCTAGTTATCACTCATTTTAATGCATAGTATATATGCATAGGGCTTAATTTGGACTGGCTTTTGCCAATATCTCTGTGTATTTACCATTTTTCTCTTGTGTTCAGTTGCCCCTGTATTTGTGGTCCATGCGGGTTTGATGACTGTAAGTATTAAATAAATAAATAAATAAGCTCAGCACATACATCCTGTTCACTCCCTTTCATTATAACTTTATTAGAAGTTATATTAGCCCATTAGTATTGATTAATTCATCAAGCAATGCTCATTCAGCTGTAGCTGGTGCTTTGATGAATGAAAAAGCCTTACTTGATTTCAACAGAATAGTGGAAATATTGCATGAATCAGTTTTATTTCATAAGTGTAGGTAACTTCTCTTGCCCTTTTTTATGACCATTACACCTTTGTGAATATTCCACTTTCTAGCTTGAAAAGCACCACAGTTCCTCTTTAATCATGACTTTTATTATATAGGTATTTGTCACAATCCTTGAAGGCAAGTCCGCTCTTCAATGTTCCCTATTAGTCTTGGGTGTGTACAAGTGGTCTGAAGAGGTTGCGATTCATCAAGGTCTCAGATCCGATGCTCTGACACACTGCAACCCAGGGCTTTTAGACTTTTCTTAGCCATGCCCAGGCAAGCCCATAATACTTTGCACAGACAGTGTTTTCAGGCGGAATGATTCAGGTTGTTGAAAGACAATTGGCACTCACAAAGAAGCTAGCTAGGTTTTGCACATTTTTTGGCCAAGGTCAAGTCTGTAGATAATGTCTGAAGCAGACCCTGGGGTAACATCAATACAAAGCTGATTGCTGTGTTAAAGTGAAGTAGACATGCCGGCTCTCTGCAGGATTAAAATGGGTTGGTCAAAGCCTCAGAGTGACTCAAAAGGCTAAAGCATGACTTCTACAGTACACTGCTGAGTCCCTCTCAGGAGTTAGCATACACTCTCACCAAGCACTGCTCCCACATGATGGGGTGTTTTCTAAAAAAATGGAACTGGCCTTGACTCCAGCTGACCAAAATGAGCTAAAGCAATGAAACTAGATTTCATTTCAGGCGAATAATTGATGTAATACTGAGAAAGGATTTGACAGCATTGGCTGTGAGCCTTTCAGTCAGTCTTGGTTTTAACATCCTTGCTGGTTGTATCTATTCTTTACATAAAAGGTGGTCTTGTCTTGAACCGATTAAAGCATTTCATTCCTGAAAGGTCAAGGCAGAGGACGAACTAACAATAACCAAATGCTTGCTGTAAAGAGCTACATTAATCCAATTACTTTAACAACAGAAGCAGTTAGTCAAGAGCCTTATTCAGTGTGCCTTCCTTGTCCAATGAGTCTTTCTGGCAAACACTGAAAAGATTCCATTATGCAACAAAGGCCTGGAAGATAAGAAGGTCCCTCTGGTTCATTTAGCCAAGATTTGAAGCAACAGTTCCCATCTGGCTAGACAAATGTATGGATAGACAAACTTTCCTATTCACCGAACAAGATCAGACAGAGCAAAGTGCTCTCTAAGCAGCCCAGTGCCAAGGGAGAAGGATGAAAAGAATCTGATGGGAAATCTTTCACTTCCATGCATTTCAATAATGGGATCTCTCTCTCCCTTTCTCTTTAAGTCTCATTCTCTCTCATTCAATAATGTCATCCCGAGGGGATGGTAGTTGTACAGCCTATAAAGAGTCTAGTCACAGGGCGAAGCATCTTCTTCAAACCTGCTCAATAATGCTAATTTCTGAAATGCTTCATACAAAAAAAACGAAAACATTTTGCAGTGCCACTCTTAAATGAACTCGTAACTGACCCATGTTCCCTGCCATGGCTCCACGGATAGCCCTGTCATGAATTTTGCATTATCTTTAATGGCTCTAGAGGATATTGACTGACTAAAGGGCTAATTTATCATTATAGTGGATGTGAACATGCATCAGCCCTGGTGGAACAGTAATCTGTCATATCTCGGGGGTTTTGACGTATACCCTCAGGTGTCCGTTTGACCAGACAATAAATTCAGTTAAGCCAGAACTGATGGCGGATGAGACGAGGAAGAAGTTCATTGAGCGAAAGTCAAATGTCAACCAATGCGCATTCATCGGTTCCCATTTACAGTGCCCAACTGATCGTTGATCTTCTGGCAAATTTAAAAGGCCCTTTTCTGTTCATTTCAGTCTCACATCTGAATTGCAGTCAATTTAGTCTAAAAAATATAAACTCTTTTTTTAACATTGTCATAATTATTGGAAACCTAACAAACCTTATAATGAATGTTATGTATATGAAATACATTTTTGTATATTTAACTTTTATATTGAAGCCCACCTGTATTCAGCAGCGTTTATGCGATCATCCATTACTTTTTGGATCACTGTAGTATAAAAATGAAGGCACCCTCAAGTCTGATTCTCTTATACATTCCCTTAGACATCTAAAGCTACTTAATCCTCGGTGGTGTCATGGTTCCTGGAGTCTATCTCGGGGTCTGTGGATGGGAGGTTGGGACTCACCCTGGGTTGGCCCCTAACACACTGCAGGGCGCGCACACACAAAGACACACAGACACACGCATCCCATCTTCTCTCTCTCTCTCTCACACACACACACACACACACACAGTCATTTCAGAATCCCCAATTCCCCTAACATGCATTTCTTTGTGCTGTGAGAGGAAAACCACAATATTCCACAAGGAGAACATGCAACCTTCATACACACACAGGACCAGGATTGTGGAGCATTGAAAACACTAATGAAATAAAATAAAAATGTTTAAGCTCCGAAAATATCAGGCCTTTGAGGATTATGGATTGTTGTGCCTGATTCTCTCAATCACCTCTCTGCCAGCATGTTTTTTTTTTTTTGTGCCGGAATACATTTAGAAACAACCCCAAGCACCTGGAGTTCACTCAGCACTCAACTTGGATGTGTTCTATAGTTAGATGAGGCAAAATAAAAGTTTTTTTTTTTGTTACAAATACTGAAAGTGAGTTAGGTGTAAAAAGAAAGCTGGCAATGCAGAAAATAACCTCATATCTGTCAGCATTATAGCGAAAGACGAATGATGTAGATCTTCCAAAATTTTACATGAAAACTTCTACATGCTAGCAGGACATTGATGCAAATCACCTGTCTAAATACACACACAATTGTTTACTGACCACAGAATAAAGCCTTAAAAGGGACCACATAGCAAAATAACACATTAAAAACATGGAGAGATTCTGTATTAACACGTGGTCTCAGTATGCTCACGCTGAATTAGCCATTATTGTAGAAGACTAATTGCCTCTAAGGTTGTCAAATATTGTGACATTGGGAGATTGAGTAAAAAAGATATTTATTTTCTAAACTCATTTAATTCAATTGTAAGATTTTCTCATATTTTCAGGTTGCAATTTGTTGAACTCAGAAGTTATTATTCATGGAAAGATGAACTCTCATGCATTTGGTTACTTTGTGAGTAGTATTTGTATGCCTGTCATCACTGAGACATTGAGATATTGCTGCACAAGAAAGCTCTGAGATGCTGGGAAGTCATGCTCCATCTTATTTCATCAAGGCTCCTCAAAGTGCTTCACACAAATGGCTGAAACCGAACACATTTTGGAACTTGATGGATGAAACGTTTGCAAACACTTAGCTGGTGTGGTAGCTTACTAACAGCCTTTAGCATTTAGCTATCAGCAGAACAAGTGAGGGCAGATGACGGCCCACCTGTCTAACTGTCTGAGTCGGCAGAAGAGAAAGCAGAAGCAGAAGGAGCATCAGTGAAACAGCAGACAGATTTGCAAGCCGCTGAGGCTTATTCCTCCTGAAGAGAGGGAGGAACACAGGAGGAGTGTGATGGGGTTTAGGCCGGTTATTAAAGGAGGCTCTAAATGGCAGAATGGGTTTTAGAAAAGCAGCAGTGTTGGAGGATGGATTTTAATTTCGACAGTGGGAAAAGAAGGGCCTGCTAGCAGAAAGGCCAACTTTAATTAATTATGGAGAATTTTACATTCCAAATACTTGTTTTACCGTACATCCCTTTAGCTTTACTTTAATAGCATTTTCTACTGCTAAAGCATTGATTATTATTATTATTATTATTATTATTATTATTATTATTATTATTACTATTGTGATTATAAAATAAGCTCATATCTAGGCAACTTGTTTACTAAGCTAATATTAATTAGCTCTGGTTTCCTGCTAAGCTAACATGGCAAGTTTACAAGCTGTGAAGCTGCTAACCACAGAGTAGTTTTAAATGATTTGGCATTTTCCAGGGGTTTTGCTTGTTGTTCTGGTTACATAAGTAATAGGATGTTCACAGTTAAACCACAATGACATTTCATTCATTTCAACACTACCTGCACTTTCTCAAAACATCTAATCAATAAAATCCTGAATCCTTCTAAGGCTAAAAATATGGAATCGTGAAAAATATCTAATTAATGAATTCATTTTGAACATGCTCCTTCTAAAGCATTCTGTTCAGAATCTAGGTTGTCCAGCCCTCCTGCCAGAGAGAACAAGCTCTCAGTGGGAAATTCTGGCTTGTGGGTAAAATTCAAGCCTTTTGGTTAAGCTACTAAACTGAAGATATTGATGGCAGAAAATAACCTTTTGCAGTCTTGATCACCCTCTCCAACTTATTCTTCCTCCAATAGGTCAGGTAATCTGTTCATTAGCATCACTTTTATGATCAGTGGCATAGTAAAGGAAGTTGAACTCATTCACCTTTTAAAATCTTTTTTACCCCTTAGTTTGAATGCACTACTGCCTCTTCCTAAAATTGTCTCTTAAGTTTCCAAATTATAAAATCGTATCACAGATCTCATGCTGACCAGAGCCTGATCAGTGTGTATCTTCTGCAGTCTTGAACAGTTTTTCTGTGTCAGTAAGAGAGACACAACTGTCAGTATACACAGAACAGAGAAAAGGAAGAAAGCAGCATCAAGCCAATTTTCCCAGTTTTTGGGACATAAAGCACTCTTGCTTTAGGCTAAAGCTTCTGTTTATTTTTAATGAACCAGTATGTATGTACAAATCCAAAGTTTAAAAAAAATCAAACATGGTCAAGATTCCAGTCCACAGAAGTGCATACATACATGCAAAAGATAATAATTATAATAACAGACCCAGGAAACTAGGAATCCCAGACTTGGACAACAAAAACAAAACAAGCCCCAGGAGACATGAAACTACAAAGCTAAGGCTAGTTTCACTCCCAGTTTTTTATTTTTTTGTAGCATTAATTCTTCTTTTGATTTTATTTAGATGGTTTCACACTGCCCAAGGTAAAGTGAGCCAAAATAAACAGTTTCCACAAAGTTTGAATATGTTTGGAGCAAAAAGCTCTGTAACCTCTATATTTGATGCACAAAAGGCAGCTGGATGGCCTAGTGGTTAGGGCGTTGGTCCTACAATCAGATCAGGGTTCAAATCCCAATTGCTAACATCACCGCTGAGGTACCCATGAGCAAGGTTCCAGTGCCTCACTTTGCTCCCTGGGCGCCTCATTGGCGGTAGTGAATGGGTTAAATGCAAAGAAACCATTTCACGGTGTGTTGTATTTGTATGACAGCTTAAATTATGATCTTAAAAGTCTGACGCTACTCGAATCCCTAGCATGTTTGATTTGACATATAATTTTCATGCCAATTTGAATATTACAGTGTCACGAATGGGGGGTTAGGCCTCATCCGTGATTTACCTCGGGGTTTCTCGGCCAGGAAACTCAAGACAAGGGAACCAGAATCCATAGTGGACGGGGATATCATTTAAAAAACAAATCAGAAACAGGCCACGAGGGCCGTCAGAATGATTCAAACCACTAAACACAGGGACAAGAAATACAGAAGATGTGAGGCGATGCACAGATGAGGAGTGAGTGAAACAAACCAACTTAAATACAGGGGCTAATGGGACTTAAACAAGGAGCAGGTGAAACTAATTCACAAGACAAGACCTGCGCTCCCAAACCATGTGACCTAAACCAAGTGTCAGCATAAAAGTCCCTCAAATAACCCAGAAATACAGAAAGTGAAAAACCCAAAGAAACGATGCACAAACCCAAAAACGGTGGCTGTTATACACAGATAATTCTCACTGAATACAGCATATCAGAACTACTGCAATAACATCATACAGTGTGCATGCCCACATCAAAAGCGGACAGAGATTACACATGCTGTTTGGTGTTGAGGAAGTAAACTATTAACACTCTGTCTCTATTCCCTTCCAGAAGGGTTTTAGTTCTTTTGTGTCATTTTACCCACAACCTGTACTTATAAAAAAATTAAGCATGAAATATTCCAGTAAGAACGATCTTTAAATTATGTATAGGCATTTCCGTGCTGTTGCATTTAAATTATGTTGCTTTATAAAAATATGATTTTGCTATCATAGCATAAAGATGATCCTTCTTTGTGTTATTTAAGAATGTGTGGCTTGTTTAATTTAACAGCTGATGGCCAGTTGGTTAGGGCCAGTTGGACAGCTGACAGTGTGCCCCTGCAGTCAGAAGGCCTGGGTTTCAAACCAAAGGCCTGCCATTGGCACCACTGAGGTACCCTTGAGCAAGGTACCATCCCCGCACACTGCTGCATGGGCACACTGTCAGCTGTCCACTGCTTTCTTTGATGAATGGGTTAAATGCAGATGTCTGCCTCCTATGATGAATATAGTATATATATTTTTTTTTTAACCAAATATTTTTCCATTTCAGATGATTTCAGATATTCTTATATTTTGATATCCAAGCTTATCCCTATTTCATGTCTGTGGCGGTCTTCTCATTGAAAAATGTGGGTTTGTATGATGTACACGTGCAGTGTCTGATGCGTAAAAGTACTGTGGGGTTTGTTGCAGGGGCTGTCAATCAAAAAGTAATGATGAATTTTTAATCTGCTGGGGTTCACCCCTGCACAGCAAAATGAGAAACAGAGATAGAGCAAACAAAAGATATGTATTAAACAATTGTATTTTTGTGGAATGTTTTTTGGAAGGTTACTGAAGTGCTTAACAGTGCCTGATGAAATCTTCCCTTTAAACAGGCATCCCACGCCACCACGAGCAAGTCCCCCCCACTCTTAAAACTTGCAAATGCAATTTCCCCCCACATTCAAGACTAGGACTCAAATTCAACCTCCTAACCACGAAAGTGTGAGGCACAAGCGCTACCCACTGCACCATCATGTGCTATAACTCAGTTCATTCTGTGCAATAAATTAACATTATCTACTTTTGACCACTTTTACAGCAACATACTACTTACCCCCCCTTTGTGTTACAAGTAATTCAGTTTTAAGTTATTTATCTATGATATTTATACTTAAACATTTGTGGTTATAGTAGTATTTAGTAGTATATAGTAGTGTTTGTAGTCTATTTCGTGTAGAGTATTTTCTGCAGTTTTAATTGGATTTATTTAGACTTTATATTTTATGTTGGTTATGTCTCTCTGTGTGTTCGTGCAGTAATAACATTAGCAGTTTTCTCTGGGATGTGTACAGTTTTCTGATTCTCATCAATCAAAACAGACAAAAGTCTGGCAGTGCAGAAGTGATTAGCTGTGCAGCTTTAATCTGTCCAGCTTTAAAGGCTCCAGTATTTACAATAATGTTCCAAGCAGGACAGTAACAGGGCAAATGCCCTAACACTCAAAGTGTGTGATTTGATGCCGGGGGTACATAAAAAATGTAACATTAACAATTCAGTTAATGTTTATTTATGTTTGTTTAATGTTTCTCTATAGTCACCAAATTACACAGATAAGAATTTTACCCACTGGGCTACTAGACCCATCAAAGCTACTAGGTGGATCTTTGAAGACTAAGATTAATCAAAAAGCCAATGGCAAATTTCTGCCTGGTAATGCATAATCTCACACATGGCATGTGTGCTTAAGTGATAATTGAGTGAGATGTAATATCTAGTATATGATCATTTGTATAATTATTTGTATAAAAGGCAGTGTTGAAGTAGAAGACACATTTTGCAAACCACATATCCAGGAGATACTGAGTGAAGTTTCTTCAGTTTTGCCCCGTTTTTGCCAGAAAAATGATGTTAGCTACATTGAGTTAGTTTCACTTTCAGTTTAACTTTTTTTTCCTACCTATTATTCTGTAGCCTTCTATGGTTAGCACTTATCAAGTAGCATTTAATCTACATGTACACTACCAGTCAAAAGTTTGGACACACCTTCTCATTCAATCTCATTCTATGTTTTTTGTTTGTTTTTATTATTTTCCACATTGTAGATTAATACTGACCATCGCAACTGATGATCCAAACACATTCAGAAGGCAAGAAATTCCACTAATGAACTCTTGACGTAGAACACGTGTGAATTAGTGTGAATTAAATACCATTCCAGGTCGATTCCTCATGAATCTGATTGAAAAAATGCCAAGAGTGTGCAATCAGAGCTACAGGTGATGTTTTCAATATTAATCAGCAATGTAGTCAATCATAAAAACAAAGGAAATATTTGAATGATAAGGTGTGTCCAAACTTTTGGCTGGTACTGTATGTAGCGCTGTTGCGTGTTGTAGCATGGTTAATTCAACTGAATTAGATTTTTTAAATTTGCACTTTTTACAACCAGCAGCTTTACGGTGTCCAGGTCTGAGCCCCTGGTGAGCAATCCAAGGGTAATAGAGGCAAAACGTCCTAAATGAGGAGGAAGAAACCAAAACTTTAAAGGGGAACCCATCATCCTCTGGTGGATCCAGAGTGAGTGAGTGAGTGAGTGAGAGAGAGAGAGAGAGAAATAGATAGAAAATGTGTGAGAGAGAGAGAGAAGTGAAAGGGAGAGGGAAAGAGAGCAAGAGAGAGAGAGAAAAGAGAGAGGAAGTGAGAGAGAGAGGGGGAAAGAGAGAGCAGGAGAGAGAGAGAGAAAGAGAAAAGAGAGAGAGAAAGTGAGACAGAGAGAGAGAGAGAGAGAGAGAATGAGAGAGAGAGAGAGAGAGAGAGAGAGAGAACGAGAGAGAGAGAGAGGGAGAGAGAGAACGAGAGAGAGAGAGAGAGAGAGAGAGAGAGATACATTTAGGAATTTTTATTTTGGAAAAGCCTTTATTTGGAAAATTAAAACCAAGATGACGTTATTGGTCTGCATGGGATCTGTGATAAGAGTTTGTGAACGATTTCATTGTATATTTGCATCCCTCTCACATACACATATGTGCTCTCATAGGGAGAACCACCTTTGGGATTCGAAGTTTATATCTCTTTATCACCCCTGTGCTCTGACCAGCACTCCAGCCTGAGCCTTACCTATAATTTTTATCCCTAACATTATTTATTCATTCATTATTATTCAGTACATCTGGTGTGTTGTGTAATTGCTTCATCAAATTGTTTGATGTATTAAGGAGGCTGATTTTTCAGGGTACAGGGTACACAGCAGGCGGTTTAATGTCTTTGGGGGTACAGGACGTAGAGAACAGGAGGGTGCACCGTGTGCAGTATTCACTGAGGAAGCAGCACAGTGGATAAGCTATATAATATGCAGTATTTGAGTTATTGGAAAAGCAGATTTAATGGCGGTAATACTGATGACTTGCACTTTTGGAGTGGCCCTTTATTGTCTATCATAGATAAATATAGGACCACTCTCCCCCTGTCCCTCTCCTCCTATCTCTATCTCTCTCTCTCCCATCCCTATCTCTTTCTTTCTGGTGAATAAGGGTATACATGGGTGCTAAAGGTATTAGAGTCACAACAGGCGATGTTTGGATTTTACGTCCCTCACTACCATAACTAGTTTTGTTGCACACGGCGGAAGAATACGCAGTACACACAGAATACACAGCATATGAGTAAGGTCCCCATTACGCTCATCTCCGCCATTTTGGACTGGTCAATTGCAATAGTTTGTACACTACTCACAGTACATTTATGTCCGTTCATGTGGGTAAGTTGTGTTTTTATGTTCTAGATTATGATTTTACAACTGTGTAAGGAAAGGTAAGTGACTGTTTCGACATTCATCAAAATTCGGGTTGAGTCACTGTCGAAGGAACGGATCTTGTGTTGAAAATGAGTGAACAAGTGTGTAAAATACACCGAAGTTTTGATTTGGAAGCACCACAAGGAATAAACTGTATCTATTTCTGACACAGTTCAAATAACAGTAGTGGTACTCAGTCGCGGTATCACAAGATATTACTGCGAGCTGGAAACAGCTTCTCATCTGTTCGACTGTCCCATATCCAACATTTTTCTTTTATGGCTACGCGAGTCGAGGCACATGTGTAAGGCCAGAGTAGCTGATGTCAGCCTGAAGGAGGAATAAAGGGGTAGTCCTTTATCACTCGTCCTGTATTATAAAGGTAATCTATAGACACCAAAGCTCTAACCACTGCAAAATCCTCTCTAACATCCGCATGCAAGAGTGCGCTCGTGCCCTTCACCGGTCTTCCGTGATTTACTATTAGAACCCCATTTACCTTTTAAAACAGGAACTCAAACAGTGATTCAGGAAGACAGACTACAGCGGAGAATTTAACGATTGTGCCATCTGGGGCTGAGCAAGTGGCGTAGCGTCTGATATCGATCATGTTTTTCACAGATGGCCAGAAAAAAACTATACCATCTGGATGCAGGTACTGCGGCTTCGGAGAATAAAGGAGGAGGGGGACAGAAAGTTCACTCCAAAACTTTTTTTTAAGGTGGTAATACTGATGACTTGCACTTTCGGAGTGGCACTTTATCGTCTATTCTGGATAAATATAGGACCACTCTCTCCCTGTCCCTCTCTTTCTATCTCTATCTCTCTCTCTCCGTGTGTGTGTGTGTGAGTGTGTGAGTGAAGAATAAGTGAAAGCAACCTTGAAATGTAGATAAAAATAGAACAAGTCCAAGATAGATCTTTTAGACATTTTGTTTATTTATTTTTTGTAACAAAAATTGATATTTAGACCTCAGGGTTATATACACATTGTATATTAAACGTATACATTATAGGTACATACATGCATACACACACACACACACTCACACACACACACACACACCAGATTCAAACACACCATGGGGCCACAAAACAACAATCAAATCCGCTGAGAGAGGCCTAACCTTCACCAAAGTATATAGAAAAGATGGACAGATCCTCTAACTCCCAGAATGCCTCAGAAAGAGAGAAACTCCACCTCCAGACCAACAGGCAGCCAGACCCGAGAGAGAGAACCCGACATCACTTCGGAAAACCATCTCCTAATTTATTTATTTATTTATTTATTTATTTATTTACCGATACAAGGATTTGCTTGTTTATCGAATCAATTCATTTTTGAATCACTTGATCACAGCCGCTGTCCTCAACATTGTGTGAATTTTAACAATAAATGGACCAATAGAAATGCTCCAAAAATGTGCTGAAATGAATTTCCAGTAACATCAGAGTTTTGGAGATACCTGGGGTCTGTTTGTGGTGGTGAAGTCTAAGAAAAGGTCACATGGTCCAAACAGGCGAATCCGGGGCAAAGCCCAGTAATGGAGACGGAGACTGAGCGAAGTAACGAGAGGAACCCAGGAGAAGGTTCTGCTGGAGCCGTTCGGCCTTTTCATCGTGGGGCACATCAGCGCCAAAGTTCCTGGGTGATGAAGACTCAGACCTGTGAATCTGAAGGTCTTCCAGGAGGAAAAGGACCACATCCATCACTATAGAGGACCCTGTACCGACTGACCAATCAGAACATTGATTTCACTCACAGAAGGTGAAGTATCCTGGTGTGGAACAGTGATCAACATGCTCAACACTTTATTTTAATAGTTACTCTAACATCCATCTGAGATAGAAAGCATGAAGAAACCTCCACTTCCACCTACTGATCCACCGCACCATGACCAGCATGGACCTTCTCACCACCCAACCTCTCCGAGGTCAGACTTCAGTGAGTTAAAGACGACTCAGATGGAACGCACCACTGGAGACACCAGAAGGTTTAGATCTTTGGTCTATAAAAGTATGAGGTGTTTCAGAAGCTCGACTGGCAGGTCCACTTTCACACAGCAGATCTAAAGGGATGCGATCAGTGAACATTTTGACTTTCCCTCAAACTTTAGGCGACATTGTGTGGAGGAACATCAGACACTTTTACAGAAGAAGCTAGGAGGAGTGTATAATTCCTGCTAGAGACTTCCAGAGCTTCATGTTTAACTCAGACCTGCACTGCTGTGAGTCCAGTGGGTCGTTCCTCAGACCCAGACTAAACTTAAACTGCTGAAACTGCACTGCTAATCATAAAAACATGTAAAAATCCCACTGCTTTATTATAACCTTCATCAAACTCCCCTCGTCCCATCCTGCATGTTCTTCTCACAGGAACAGAACACGTCTTACCCAGATCTCTGGGTGAAAACGGCGTGAAGATCACAGACGAGTGTCTGTTCTGCTCTGACCTCGAGAAGATCTTACCTTTCTAAAGCTCCCTGAAATAAACAGAAAAATATGTTTACAGTAAACTGTGGAGTTGTTGTACTGTTTTACAGAAAGAAAATATTTTTGCAGGTTTTTCCTAATCAGAAGTGCTGTCAAACCTATCGATACATAACGAGAAACAAGTGTGAATAGAATCCATAACAACCAACAATCGATAAAGTATATTCTCAACATTACTGAACGTTCATTAAAATAAAAGAAGCAGATTTAAAATTCGTTTTTATAAGTAGAAAAGAGTCACACGTTCTTCTCACTGACTTAAAAATAAAAGTCTCATCAAATCAGTCAGTGCAGAATTAAAAACGAATGTAAAAGAAATTAATCACAACTAACGAGGCAATCAGTTACGTGTATTTACAGCATTTCTTTGCTCTCTAAAATAGAAAAGACTTTAACACCTTTAATCCACATTAAATTCGTGTGTGAACGTAGAAAAGATTTTATTTTTGAAGTCACTGATTGGGCACTTTTCTTTTACAGAAGCAAAACGTTTTAATTATTACAAAAACATTTTCCTTAAGTCAAAAACCTATAAATATATACAAAATATATCAATAATATATTTCCTGAGTAAAAGTATAAAACACTGCTGTAATCCACACTCTCCTCTCACAGGGAGACCAGCTGGATGCTGAAA
>JBBKCR010000101.1:20049554-20068588 GCA_037577295.1 Ladigesia roloffi
AGACATGCATACACACACACACACACACACACACACACACACACACGCACATTCACACAAACAAACATGTAATTGTATATATATGCCACAGATATATCATGGGAATTTTACTAATTTATAAATTTGATACATATAATTGTTCAAATGTACCACAAATGTAATTGCTGAAAAATAATAGCCTATTTAATTATATATTGTATTTTTTATTTTGCATTGTGCTTTTAACTTGGCTTGCCTGTCCCACGAGAACCTCAATCTTTAAATTGAAACAGTACAATGGCTCACCCTAGTGGCGACATCATGTTATTACTGGTCCAGGATTTCACTTTATGAACTCCGAGTCACTGTAAAAATGCAGACATTGTTGTCTGATCCAGAGACTTTCAGTTTACAGGCTCCAGGCGTCTATAAAAATACCATGGTGTTATACAAGGAGACCTGTGGGATGACTGAGGTATTCTAGGGTCAACCTCATCTTCTCGTCTTTTTAACTCTTCATCTGGCGGTTCTCATCTCACCATCCTGCAGATCTGTGCATTCCTGACCAGTAATCTGAAATGTCTCTTTTAAAACTGAGCCATACATTTTTAAAAGCTGACATTAGAATGTATACAATTAATGTTAATGCAGTAATTAGTGAATAGTTTATGTATGTAATTTTGTTTATGTAATCATTCCCAGACCTCTCCTCACAGAAACACAGCATTACAAACCATTAAAAACCTCAAATATCTGTATAGTACCTGATTAAATTAATTCAGGAGCTGATGAAGTCCATGTAATGAGATATATGGAACCAAACCTGTGTTCCCCTTTCTTGAAGTAATTTTTGCTAACAAAGCTAAACTTGCTATTATTTACTGCTTTTGCATTTATTCTAATGTTAAGTTGTGCATTTGCTGGTAGAAGGTATCTTATTTCTCAGAAAAAAGAGCTTGCTTGTGATCTAGTGTTTAGGGAGCTGGCGCTGGAATCACAAGGTTGTGGGGTCGAATCCACTGAGGTACCCTTGAGCATTTCCAGTGGCCCTGCCCCATAGGTGCCCCTGTTGCTGGCTAACAGTGCATCACTTGGCTAATGGGTTAAATGCAGAGAAAGAATTTCAAATTGTTCACACTGTGTGCTGTTGTGTGTTTATGCTTGACTCACTATAATATAAGCAGTTTGCACAAGACTTTTACACAACGCTATATTTCATAATTGAGGCTCTGACTTCTGTTCTTAGGAGATACGTTTGAAGGACAGAACTGATGCATCAAGGATTCAAATTCCATGTCGCCTTCCCTTCACACCAAGAGCATTTTTATATCTAGGCATCTAAAACTATTTGCTAGGGCACCAAATGCACAATTATTCCTATAAAAATGTCTTTGAACCAAGTTCCCAGTAATAATCGCATTGTGACCATTAGATGGCACCATTCCACCACGTTTGATTTCAAAAACCAAACTGAGACGTTACACCCATGGACCCCTGTATGAAGAGCGATCAAATCCATTATTTTATAAGTCTGGTTATAATAATGCACTTTAAACAGCATAATATCAAAATGTCTTATTTATATCAGATAACCTTAACTGTAATTCTACCGAGGCCAACAGTGGCAGTACTGTGTAATGAAAAAGGGGGTAATTACATTGGCAAATTATTTGCAAATATGCTTGGGCATATTTGGGCATTTGGTGGTAATAAAGTGTTTACAGAGTGGTGTCTTCTGTGCAGCTTTGCCCACAAAGATGTTAATTTATGTAAGTTATTAGGACGAGACTCAGAACAGCTTGTTCTCTTTGGTGTTCTTTAAATTGTCATTTATGAAAATGAACTTTTTTGAGTTCTATGTTTTCACTTAAGTTTTGTTCTAAAATGTTAAATGTGATTGCTATTGCATGCACCATTACTCATCAGTTTCAGCATTCCAATTTTACCCACTGTGTTTATATCAGAAGTTTTTTATGTCTGCATAGGTTTTCTCTGCAAAGATACTAAAGCACCTTTGGATCTGGTTTGTTTGTCCAACAAATTAGATGTTGGAATGGAGGAAATCCTGGGAAATCAGTATTTAAAGTGATTTCAAAACAGTATATATTTACACTTTTCCACTTAAAAATCCACTTAATTCAAATGGAATTCATTTTAAGTGATACTACATTATTAAAAATAAATGTCCAGCATTCAAACAAGTACTTTTAATAGTCGGTAAATATGCATCTTTTGTAAGATTTTTTTTATTTTTTTATGTCTGCATAGGTTTTCTCTGCAAAGATACTAAAGCACCTTTGGATCTGGTTTGTTTGTCCAACAAATTAGATGTTGGAATGGAGGAAATCCTGGGAAATCAGTATTTAAAGTGATTTCAAAACAGTATATATTTACACTTTTCAAAATAGCTGATTTAATAAGACATGTTTGTCTTTTTTTAATGTTTATTACATTTGGCTCAGAAACGGCAAAGCTATTGTAAATGACAAATAATAAAAGCTGATAGCCACCTTTTTAGTATCATAAATACTCATCAAAACCAATAGTAATAGACTTGCTTATGTGATTTTTGTCACTGGGTGATCTATTAAATGGAGATAAGAATATTACATAGCTGAAAATCCTGCACTTTGTAACAGACAAATTTGTCTGTGAGATTCAAACATTTCTGTATTCGTTTAGGTGGATGCATGGATAGATGTGTAAAGCAGTTGTACTTTTAGCTGGGTTACCCCAGGCAGCATGTGCTATCTGTTTGGTAAAATATATTAGATTTGAATTTACTGGCCAACCAATCACAATTTATGACCTTTTAGTGCATGATGGATGGACTGATGGATGGTTGGTTGGTTGGTTGGTTGGTTGGTTGGTTGGATGGATGGATGAATGGATGGATGAATGGATGGTTGGATGGATAGTTGGATGGATGGTTGGATGGATGGCTGGATGGTTGGATGGTTGGTTGGATGGTTGGATGGATGGTTGGATGGATGGATGGATGGATGGATGGATGGATGGATGGATGGATGGATGGATGGATGGATGGATGGATGGATGGATGAATGGATGGATGGTTGGATGGTTGGATGGATGGTTGGATGGTTGGATGATTGGTTGGATGGTTGAATGGATGGATGGATGGATGGATGGATCGAACTAAAACTCACTGGAACATAATACGCCTGTTTGTCTGTTTAGTTAACTCAGAATAAAGGATTCATCCCATATCCACGGTAGTCAGCTGATCCGAAATTAATCAATACAGCATGCCATGCATGTGATTCTGTATTGTAAACATTCAGTCAAAAAAGTATGTTTGAAATACAAACACTCTGATATTTAAAACCCAGCTTTGAGAAGAGTCAGGCCTTGAAATCTGTCCCACTGATTTTGGTCAATGTTGTCTGACTGCTCTGAGTGGAATGAAAATTTAATCCACTTTCTCTTTATTGTGGTCATGGCTGCACCACTCAAGAAGCAGAGTGCATCATCAAGAAATTACAGCTAGAATTATTGGCTAAAGCTGCAGTCATCATGAGCTAAAAACCCTCACCTATTCGTGACACTGGTACAAAAAATGGTCTGGAACAAAAAAAATCCACTTAATTCAAATGGAATTCATTTTAAGTGATATTACATTATTAAAAATAAATGTCCAGCATTCAAACAAGTACTTTTAATAGTCGGTAAATATACGTCTTTTGTAAGAACAGTGTGCTTAGTGGAGTGTTTCCTCAAACATGTGAGTAATGTCGTGTTTAATAATAACATATTTTTATATTGGCAACTGATGAGTGATACCTGTCCAAACACTAAGAAAGAATGATATTAAATTATACTTAACCTACAGTACATACAAAAGTAAATAAATACAAAGAAATAGAAGTAGAATGCTTACCACTATCTGAACACATAAATCTATTTTATGTCTGTCCCTATTCATTAAATTGCAAATGTATTTCAAATATATTCAAATGTTTGTTTCTGTTTCAGTGAATGTTCTTCTAGCAAACAGCCTCCAGGACTGAGCCCTACGGGCCCCAGTGTTAAAATCATTCAGTGGTACTATATATCCTGGACGAATAGTTTAACATTTCAAGTGTACTTTCATGGCATAATATAGTTTCAAAATAATTCGAAAATATTTATGTGTGTATGTGTATTCCAAATAACTAATATGCAATATATATAGTCTCTATCCCTGTTAAATAAAGTGTACTGTGTGAAACTATGGTGCATTGTGTGTTTTCCTGTTAAGATGTGACTGCCTATTTCGACTTCTAGGCAGTTTACAATGACTTATAAAGATTTATTCTAATATAATTTAACATCTGAAGCCTAATTTCTCTGTCATATATACAACATTTATTAGCATTTATATTCCCAATGGAGTTTCCGCACACTGTTAATACTGCATTCGATTTTTCCTTCGTTCAGAACCACATAACGGTCTCAAGTGGAAATGGACGGAACCTACTAAGGGGTGGACTCTAGTGGGACTGAACCTACTAAGGGGTGGACTCTAGTGGGACTGAACCTACTAAGGGGTGGACTCTAGGGACTGAACCTACATTTGAGAAATACCATGTTAAATTCCTCCTTGTGGTGTATTTTCACACTGAAATATTTTTTAACAAACTGACTGAATACAGTGCAATAACATTTTATTTTACTCAAAAACTGAATGCTTGAGGGTTTTTAACACCATTGTTTTAGTATGAGATGTTTACCTTGATGACACTTTATATTCAGTTTTTAAAATGTAATTCTCCTGCTGTTCTGTCCACCTGAGTATTTTTGTTAAAACTGAAAAATCCAGTCTTGACACTTTCATTTCAGATCTTCTGATTTAATATACAACATTAATGTTACTTTTAATAAACCGTACAATCCTACGTTTTATTTTAATGTAAATAAAATACCAATCTACTCTGTTAATCAATTCATCAGTTACAATAGCGAAAGTGTGTAGTTTTCATTTAGATATATTCATATATTTGCATACCAAGTCAAGGTGTGAGACTAAAATTAGCATTATCACTATCAGTCATTATCAGACAGTGAGAGGAATGAGGTATTCAGTCCCGTATGTTTTAGTTATTATATATCTCCACAACACGCTTGTTTTAGTTCCGGATGCAGTCATGTAATGTCTTTTGACCTTATATATGCACATAAAAGTTTGTACATTGAGAAACATAGTAAGACATCATGAATGAATTATTGGAATTATTTTTCTCTTGCAAAGTTGTTTCTAGCAATAATAGCTTTCAGAATTCTACTGTAAGATATAATTTGGCAGTTTTTTCGGTTCCATTTAAGTAAGGAGCCCTTCGGATTTGCTCAAAATTTCAATCCTCCAGAAATGTTTAAGATTGACTATGCTTACAAGCACCTTTTTAGGATCTTATATTGACTGTATGTTTACACACATGTTAAAATGTTTATTTTCTCATAATGAACATCTTGACCACAGAGATTCAATACTCATTTAATATTTGCATTGCTCTTTCTTCACATTTCACTCCAATGTAAATGCTATCATACATTTTATTGAAATTACCCTGCAGTTCACTGCTTATTTTTGAGAGTTCCTGTTGCTCCTACTGCTTAAAGGTTGTCCTCTAAAGTCCTTTACCGTACACATCATCAGTCTGAGAGTGCAATATGATATCATTATGGTGCTCCTATCCAAAGATAGTTATCATTCCAAGAAATAAAATGAATTTTATTAAACCAGTAATACTATCAGACATTTATGATATTTGCTTTGACTCTGTAGTTGTTTTGATTTGAGTGCTGGTGATTAATGTTGTCCTGCAGAACTTCAGGAAGCTCCTTCTTTTTCGCCATGTTTGCTAAGTGTTGCATGAAACTGAAAAAAAAAAAAAAACCTAAACATCCTGGGCGTTTATTTAGGAGATTATTGAATGGAATAAAATGTCAAATGATACAACTAGGGTGTTTGGAAATCAGAAACTGATCATTTTATTACTGATTGTGGAGCCACATGCACCATGCCTTACATATAACACTGATGAAGGCACACATTTAAAAATCAATTGCTGTATTCAAAAAAGGATGCTGCATATTCTGTATTACATTTCACCAGTGTGTTCAGCTCTGGAGAAAATAAGAAACCACTCCAATTTATTTTGAAATCAGCATCTCTATGAGTATGATAACCATTCCATGCCAGTTGTTAAATTCCTACACAAGCATCTCATTCTGCTTTATGAAAGACTGATTAGGTGAATCAAAAATTCTTAATGAGGAAAAGTACGAAAACAAGACTTTACTCAGCATTCTTCTCTTGAAATGTACCTGGTAGGATGGTAAAACACTACTAGATGTACATCAAATCATTCAAGATCTGATAACTTCAAATCATTGAATCATTCGGGATCTGGTAACTGCATAATTCCTCTTATTCTGATGTAATTTCCTTTATAATTATGATTATATTTAAAACATTATTTTTTTCTTATATTTGGAAATGAGAAGAAATATTGTCAGCAGTTCTTAAAAAGCTAACGCAAAGCTGTTCAGGTCAATATTTGCACCTATAAAAGATGAAACCTGGGAAACAGAGCATTTTTGCAATGGTCTCATTTTTTCTAGAGCTGCATAATATATACAGCTCCAGTATATACTAGGGATGGGTGATGAGATTTGAAAAGTTGACTAGTCATGAAAAAAATAGGTTTACGGGACTATTGTATTGTCTTATAAACAAAATTTCCCTTTTAACTACCTCCAGTAATTAATTAACTGCCAGAATGTGGCAGTAATACATCTAACAACTGTTTGCCACCTGCAAACAATAGAAGAAAAAAAAAATCTTTGAAGAATCAAATTTTTGCTGCAATTTCTGAAGTATTCTACTTGCTACTCTGCTAATCATGTTGGAGTACAGTTTCCAATGTGCCACAATTACCGTCAGACATGAAAATGGTCACCTATAATGGAGATCTGTATTCCAGCTGAGTTTAGTTCCGAACTAATGTAGTTTACTCTCCCAGGTAATTAGCTGGAGCAGATTCATCAGATTGTGGTTGGATTTTTATTTTAACTTTTAAGGTGAAAACAGTACAATTGTTCAACAAAAACTGCTGTGTTCAACAAACTTAGTCCTATACATCTACTCATGTTTGAGTAAGTCCCTCGGGTGTTAGAGGTAATAAAATTATTATTCTACTCTCTTCTCTATCATCTTGGTATCTATTTCCTTTTTTTTTTAAAGGACTTGATATTTTGTGAGTTGGTTTGAAGAACACAGGTTTGGTTTCAGATTTCTGCTTGTTGCCTCCAGCCATTGTGTTGATTTATACAATTCCACGTGCAGCACCACCTAATTTAATCTAACGAAGTAAAACGAGCCAGACCAGGGATTTGATTGCAGCTAAAATGAATATTGGACTTCCATGAGGAAAGAGGTCTGGAACAGGTTAGGAGAACACACAAAACCTCTCTTTCCTTTACTAATTGTTAATTGCATTTTGGGTTTACTTTCACTTTCTTTATTCACTGTTGCTTTATTTAAACTAACCGAATCCCTCCCATAAGGAGTGTTTAACCTAATACTGATCTTCACTATCTACCCACAGCCCTTCAGGTGATGTCAGGTTTTATCAAAGGTCCATTGTGCACTGCACACACACAAGCTTTCCTTCACACACACTTAATATGAATATGACAAATCATTTTTTATTTGTCTACTGCAGTTCAGTAGGCTAATTATCTTAATTATGAATTCCTTAACAACCGTTTAGGGCTTGTTTCAACTGCCACTTGAAGATCTTGTTCCAGTGAAGAGCATCTTAAAGGATGCAGGAAAACTAGTCTGACTTTAAGCATCTTTAATTGTCAGTCACTTTATTGTCCTTGGTTCAATGACACTAGAAATAATTATGCCCAAAAACAATCTTAACTGACATGTTTTTTAATAAAAGCCATTGAAGAAAAAATAATTTGACTGTTGTTGGCAAAACTCAACCGTACTCTGATATCACCATATGAAACATTACATATAAAACCTTAAATGTCGACATGTAAAAAACTGCAGTAAAAAAAGAGGCCTTTTTTCCAGCACTGGCTTTGCTGAAACAGAGGCCTGGTCAGCCTCCATCTGTAAAGTGAGTGACCCTCGGGTTTCAGTTCCAACACCATTCAGAATTCCTAATGACCACAACAAAGATGACCACTGAATGGTGAACAAACACCAGTGGTGACCAGACACTAAGCAGCAACAGAAGGTGTGTGTTGGTGCACATGGGTGCGTCTTTTGTCAAAGAGTGTGTGTGTGCGCGTGTGTGAGTATAAAATGCACATAAATTTGTCTTTTTAACATCACGTGTAATTTTTTTATTTCTTGGACCTCATGACAAAGATGTAAAAATGAAATTCTGATACAATATTTATGTGCTTTATTTTCTCAACATTTAAAAAGCAACAGTGCTGTCTTGGGAAACTGATAAATAAATGATAGAAGCTAAAAATGCTTATAAGCATTTGAATAAAGATAGCATCAATACTGTATATTTACAGTTTTTATGGTTGCATGTATGTACAAATTCTCTTCAGAGGCCAAAATGAAATGTGGCATTTTCCTGCAAATGTTAGTGCTCAATGTCTGTTTATTTACTGAGGCTAACATATATTTAAAAACAATCACACACTTTTCAAAATCTGGTACATTACATTCAGCATATAAACTGTAATTAAAAATGTATCTAAATAGATTGTGTTTACTTATTTTTAGTCTGAAATTCAACCAAATGTGTTATTCAACTGGGAGGTTCAAGCATTTACATACCATAAATACTGCATAATGTATAGTATTGAATCTATTTTAGTCCAGATGTTTTCAAGCAAACATATTTGTCAGCCCATATAAATATCATGTGTGTGTCATTTTCCGAGGACAGTGCTGCTGAAACAGTGCTAATTAAAAATGTTGAGAAAATAAAGGACATAAGTATAGGTGTCAGAGTGTAATCTCATTTGACCATGGGTGGCAACACTTAGGGCTGAGTGTATGTGTGTAAGCTAACCATTTCCATACCTCTCCTAGAGGAAGGCCAGTATTTACAGTTGCCGTCCATTACTGCGTGTGGTGAATTGATTGTGCATTTCGTGTGAAGATATAATTCGTTTAATTAAACCATGCTGGAGTGAATGCGTGAAGTGGTTGCGAAGCATCAAAAGGAAAATCCAGAAAACAAACTATTTTCTTGCTATCACAGCAGACTCATTATCAAAAACTTGTTTATTTGATTAGTTTCCAGGATTCCGATTTCAGATGGCCTGAAACTTTTTCTCCAATGCACTGAGAGGATCCCTCAGTTATTTGAAGGGATGTAATATATTTGAAACCATGATATTTGCAATTTTTCCCTTTAATCTAGTGTGCGGATGACCAACAAGAACCAAAGATCACATTATCTATGGTCAAAGCGCACAGAACTCATAAGGGCCATTTCCTTTGATATGTTTGCCTCTGCGGGGTATTCTGGGCTGTTTTACAAATGTTTTGTCCTGAAAATTCTGACAGACCTCAAGGTTTTTTTTGTTCTTCCACAAACAAATGTGCTGTAATGTGCAACTCTTGGGAGGTACGAACTGAAAGGGTCTTCCTGGCTTTGATGCGGAGCTGCGCGTTAGGGCTGCGATGGTTTGCCGGTCGTAGGAGGAAGTCTTGGGAACAGAGTCATTGGGGTTGTGGTTCCATTCTCTCTCTCTCTCTCTCTCTCTCTCTCTCTCTCTCTCTCTTTCTCTGTCTCTCTTTCTCTCTCTCACTCATTGTCTGCTTAAAGGGCAGGGGATAAAGAAAAGATGGGAACACACAGCGAGCTTTAATGTTACTTGTTTTGAGGCTCTTATGTTATTGATTATCTATGATTATGCTCTCAAAATCCATAGCCAAATCAGATTAAAACCAAAAAGGCAATCGCTTTGTTTGTAGTGGCGGAACGATGTAGTGCCTGTAGACTGTTAGGCTATGTTTGTTGCTTTCTTATGAGATATAGCAGATCTGCTTTGGCTATACAGCAACAATAATCACAATCACGCTCCAAAAACGCAGCAAATATCGCCAAAATCCCTATTCCTAAATGTCACGGAATAAAAATGCCTATTCCATTAAGATTCAGCCGTTCAAGTTAGAAGTTCAAGGTGTTTACATTTCGTGATGACCAAAAACTTAGCAGGAGAAGCTAACATCTGTTAATGTAACTTTTAAACTTCGCTTTCCTTCTCCATAAAACCTTCACACAGCGTGGAGGCAGCTTGCGTTTGTAAATGGTGTTTAAAAAAAAAGATAAAGATGTTCCAAAACTTTCTTAAGGCAGATTTTTAAAAACATTATTCAGCTACTTTACACTTAAAAGATACCGCCTCACGTGGTGATGTTGTGATTCAAATGTGAAGCTGATTGCAAAAGAAAAGCCAAAAACCCCGCTCTCAGCCATCGCCATCCCAGCCCTGTAACCACACCAAGCTGTATGAATAAAATAAGCATAATGACATTAAAATGATATACTCGCGTCTCGGGCAGTTATTCTCAATGGTTTTCTGACTCAGTGAGACAAATTTGAGCCTTTTGAAGGCAAGCCCACTTTGTGGCTCTTCCTCCCAAAAGCAGCTATGGTGACATGGACATCCAGAAGGCCTGCCAGCCTGCTTTAGTCCTGATCCCTCCGAATTTCCCCGTCAAGACACAGAGCATGGTCCCCATCCGTATGCATGGGCTGTAGCTTTGGGGAGAGCCAGGCCCTGTTATTTGTCACTGAAAGACTGTGTTGCTGTGTGGGTAGGCGGACCGCAGAAGGCCCTGGAGGCTCTGCTGTACTCGGAGCTGTTGTCCCCGCAAACCAGCCAGAGGGCCAGTGGAGAATGGGACTTTAGTGAAACCATGTTTTCTGTATATGAAACTGACATGCTTGAGAATGAGCAGTAATTAGAAAAACGTGATCGGAAAATGCACAGCTTAACAAAGAAGTCGTTTCTTTCACTGGCCAGGGCCTCCTTTCCGCAAGCATTACTTCATGGAGCTTGTTGCCTTTTGGTTCAGGTCACACGACAAATCATTCGTTAGCGGCATGCAAAACCTCAGGCAAATTTCTAATTGGTTTCTAGATACAGTTAACAGCTTGTTCTCTTCACATCCATCTGTTGCATTGCTCAATATGAGTATTAGACCAAAGCCTTTGGGGCTATAAATATATGTATATATAAATATTTTTTTATATGTATATATTATATATTTCAAGATTAAGTTCAAATATCTGAAGCTTGTAAAAATAACATCTCATGTTCAATTTGCGTCTTCTGACAGAAAGTTGCATACCAAAAAGAACGATCTGAAATGGTAACTCTACAGAGGGAAATAAAATCAAGATTCAAGATTTGAAAATGTAATTCCAATCAAAGAATAACATACGTATATATCTGTTACAATAATAAAATAAGAGTACCACAACTCTTAGAGTACTAAAAAACAACAAACATGATATTTGTTTCCAATTATACAGTAAAATACAAGAGAAATTCATCTATAAATCAATAAAATCAAAGCAATAAATCTGCTATAATCGATACTAATATGTGTATTTTTTTGTTTCCAGAAAGGTTCTCTTCTGATACATTAGAAGTTCCCTGTAACTCTTCACCTCTATCAGGATGTTCTCAGACGGAGCATCTGCCAGAAGGTTATCGGAAGCTTCTTGTAGCCTTTTTTTTTTTTTTTACCCAGGTCTTGTGGTAAAGCAATGTATAGTTCTCTCCGTCCGACCACTTTTGCCACAAGTGCTCTCATTTTTTACCCACAACCCTAAAGCTGATTTACACAGTCTGGGTAAATTGCGAAGCCAAGCAGGCGAGGTCTTACGAGGTTGTAAAGCCACTCCATCATAAATGTCCCCTCTAATGGCTTTCAAATGTACAGGCGGCACACAGGACAATTTTCACATCAGTTTGGAGAGTGTAAATAAGCCAGCCAGGCAGTGAACCATAAAAGTTCTCTCTGACATCAGAAGTGGACTGGAAATAGAAGTGGCGGTGCTTAGAGATGGAGATGTTGGGGAAGCATTAAGACTTAGCACACATTGTAATTTTCTAGCTCAGTGCCACATGTGTTACTGTACGTGTGGGACAGGGCCGTAAGCCCACACAGCCATTAACGTGTTAAATTGTATGTTCATTTAGTTCTGTGGGATGATGCTGCAAACTTTTCACCACATCTAAACTTTTAGCACCACTAAACACTAGCATGGCTCACGCTAAATAATGTCATTTCGTTTCAACACTTTCCCACCCTCTGGGTCCTGCACAGCTCATTGCAATTTGGTCAAAACTGGATCTGGAGTTGAGAGTTGGGAAGTCTAAGATCAATGTCATTTTATTTTTTACATAATGTGTATGAGACATATAGCCAGTGAATATCAAATGTAAATAGTGGTTTAAATGAGAAAATACCATTATGCATTCATTAATGTAAAACTAATGTAGTGTTTCAGTTGTTTGAAGACCAGTTGATCAAGTTTCAGACGTGAATCTGCTTGTTTGGACCACAGTCCTTCAGTCGCCTCATTAGATGTATATAAATAGCTTGAATTTAATGACTGATGGCGTATAATGTCAGTAAAGAATGATGCATGACTCATAATTGAATTCCTTTCAATAAAGTGTGAGTTCCTTGATTTCACAATCCCACTGAGTCCAACATTTTTGTTGCATCCAAACAACATATAAACACATTAAAAAAAATCAAAATAATAATCAACTGAAAAAAATGAATGCAGTCCCCCATCACATCACGTCAACACTCCTAGAACAAAACCTTGTTTTGCCAGTTGCATTTGAAAGAAACCCTGCATTGATTTACTTTACAAAAAATGATCTGAGCTCTTCAACCTCACTGAAACCAAAAAGTGAGGAAGAAGCCGTACACAGAGATGACTGCAGGGTGGAGATAGATAGGTAATCAAAATCAATTCTACTTGCACAAATTTTGAGAGTTTCTCGGATGTCACCACAGCAAAGCAATTTTTCAGTTCGTTTTAAGGGAAGGTGGCATAAGAATGAACTCATTCAGTGCATGAATGGTCGACACTTCACGATCGTCAACTGAGTTTTAATTACTCTACAGTTAGCCTGTCATCCCTATAACAGTTCATTCCTCAAAGCTAGCAAGTTCCCATAAGACTAAGTTTAAGACAGGTTTTCCACACAGAATACAACTGAAGCATGTTTGGCCTGAAGTACATTACCCATCAAGAGTTTGGGGACACAGATGTTACCTTTCTTTCTTTCTATTTTATATAATAATTGTATTGAAAATGTAAAACATGTAAACAGCTGAACTGCCACTGCTTTACTCCTCAGGACTGCAATTGTACTTTTGGACACTCACATCAACACTGTTATTCTGTTATTTACTGTAAATAAGATTTAGAATTTTAATTAGATTTAGAATGTTTATATTGTGTTTTTATGGCTGTGCTTGAGAGACACCATCGACCGGAACCAAATTCCCTGTATATGCACACACATATACTTGGCCAAATAAAAACGATTCTGATTCTGATTCTGATGCTAATTAAAGTTGTATGCTCAATTCTTAATATGACAAGCCTGTTTTAGTTTGAAAAAGGCACATACTGGAACTCTTTTAGCCCAAAGATGGTTTTAACACCTAAATGGTTTGAACGCCGTCACCTTAAAAAGGGAATGTGTTGGATTTGGCATTCTTCAGTCAATAATTGTTTTCGATTTTCCTTACCTGGTTAGACCTGGACATGTTCATCACTGCAAACCAGCATAAATCACATGCTAATATATAGAATTTTCAAAACAACAATCTTTCCAACACACCATGCACATCCATTTACCATTTACATATATTCTATCATTTTTTGATATGCTTACCATGCAAAATTTGTCTTCAGACTGTATAAACTTGCTGTAAAGCACTCAATCTGAATAGTGGAACACCTGATTTTGAAACATAGTTCCTGTAGTTAACATCTGAATAGAGAGGTTTTAATGTGCAGGTTATTTTTACTTGCAGAGACTTTATTTTGGGTGTTCACACTGTACAATCACCCATGCCTTAACAAACTAGACCATCTGCAAAGAAGGAAGGTGAGGGGAAATGATGAAAAAGAGCAAAAGAATGGGGGAGAAAGTTTATTGCATTTATTGCGCTCCTTCATTTGTTCCTCCCACAGCAGAAAACACATAAATCAGAAAGAAGAGGGAGCTGCAGTCTCTGTAGGTCACCTCCTCCCCGTCCTGTAACAGAAGCCTGCTCTTCCTCCTCCCCCCTCCCACATCGCCTCAGGACGAGGCCGGCTCAATTTCGACTCATTCCGTGCCAGAGATTCACACTGGCAATTTGACCTGTCAGCGAAGCCATGAATCAAGCTGGAAAGGCATGATTAGTCGAGCTGATTTATTAGAAACACGTAAGGCGTTTTCTTTGCATAGGGTAGAGTAACCAAAGGCCCTCAGGGGGGTCAGGAGGGGGGTGAAGAGGTACAGCTCCGAGTGGCACCTGGGGGTCCAGCCCAGAGGGGGGCCTTCACATATTAACAACATGTAATTCATGCTAAATATACCCTGATGCTGTGAGAACAAAACCTTGTATCTCCTTGTTTCTTTTTATTCATTTGTTACACAATTTGAAAAAATTGTGTAATGGACCAATAGGATCACTCTAAAATGATTTAGAAAACCATCTTTTTACATTAACTTACTTTGAAAGTTGGGAAGGATTTTAGTAAAGATGCTTTGAGGAGATACAAGGTTCTGTCCTGACAGTGACGATATGCAGGTTTCTGACTAAACGGAGCTTACAATCAAGTCATGTCAGGGCTCAGATTTAGGCAAGTTCAGTCAAGCAATAGCTCATAATCAACTCAAGTCACAGATAAGGATCAAGCCATTAGTTCAGGCGGATGCCACAAAGTTTATATTTCATACATTTATTCTCAAATTTAGACTATGTCAGTCACAAAATACGTCAACTTAAACATTTACATTTTTTGCTCATGTAGTAAAAAAATAGTCATATTGCAAAAAGTAAAACAATATTAATAATCTATCAGAAAGCTACATTTGCGGGTGTCGATGTATTTTAATTAGTTTCATTAAACTTAATTTGTTACTGTTATCATGAGGGCACTTTGCCAACAAGCTTCTAAATAATTTTTTTATACAGTGGCTTGTAAGAATCCTAATTAGTTTAATAAAACTAATTAAAATAAATCCTAACAAGTTATACTAATTAAAAAAACTGATAACTCCAGAACAGAACAGTAGTTTCAGTAGAATCTGAAATCATTTATACAGCACTCTTTTCCAAACCCCTTTTTTTCTTAAAAATATAGCACATTATAGCAAAATATAGCACTTTTTTTGTGATCATTGTCTTTATAATTGTTTGACCTTCTTTTTCATGTTTTTCATTGTATTACTTTCTTTTTCATGCTTATTCCTTTTATGTAAAGCACTTTGAATTACCTTTGTGTATGAAATGTGCTATATAAATAAACTTGCCTTGTCTTGCCTTAAACTTGAACATTTTTATCAATTTACTTTAAGAAAGCACCCCGTAAAACATGAGCGTGGACTGTAAAGCTAAACTGCTGTAGAACAGGATAATGTATTTACTGTTTGTTTTGCAGCATCACTAAAACAGTGATTTAAAATTTCTGTGCAGGTCTGGATTTGGGCATGACTGCCCTGAATGAGGAGGATGTTCAGCAGCATTTAACATTGCGAGGAAAAGTCTGGGAGTTTTAATGGCTTGCCTCATTCTGCAGTTTAAAAAAAATGCAGCTCCTTTACGAACTTTGCTTTAGGCTTCATACTAGGATTCAGGGTTGTTATTAGTAATAACATTTATTATGCTTTGCAAATATGAATTTGAAACATCTGTAACTCAAGAATGTATTCTCACCATCATCCAGGCTGTGGGAATTTAGAGGTAAGCAATGAATGTAGAACTCTGTTCCCCCAATACATAAACAATCAGTGTACAATAGACAAAGCACACGACATACCATAAATGATTTTAGCGCTGACCCAATCAGACTCAAGAAAAACAGAATCTCCTGACACTTTCTGATAATGGTATGCAATTACGTGTGGATATACTGGGTTATAAAGCATATGTGTCTTAAATCCAGATTCATGCTTGAGTTTTATGAATAGGGAAATAAGTAACATGAAAACTGTTACATGTTTCTCTTATTTGGATTAAAACATAAAATCAGTATTTGGACTCTAGACACTGGACCTTCCAGTTATAAATCTAATGAGGTCCTTTCCCATTCTCAAAGGAAGGATAAGAATCTGTGGGTTGGATTTCAGTGCACTTTGCTTGTTGCTCTTACTGTAAGGCTGAGCCAGTTTTGCATAATATGTTCCTCAGGTTACAGAGCTGGTCAGATACAGAAAATCTACTAAAAATCAGTTGTTTGTTCCAAACTGAAGGTTTTATTAGGTCTGACGCTTTAAATTGTGTTTGAATCAAATTTAAAAGACTTTAGTAACTCTCCACTCTGCAAGTAATGCTTCCGAAATCTCAACAAGCTAATGGCTTATCATGTTAATGTTACAGAATCCAATAATGTCTCAAAATCAGCCTTTTGTAAATATTCTGTTTAGTCAAAAGTGTTTATTGAATATGCAATTCCTGAAAAGACCAGACACATGATTTTCAGCCATGTTTATTGCTGTATTACCCGTAGGAATAGGAAAAATAAAAATGAATAGGAGTTCAGAGTTAGGTGGCCTTAAATTGAACCGGTTAGTTTGCTGATTTATCATAGCATGCATGCCTAACACGTAAAGTCAGTAACAAACCATCAATCAAATGTGACTTCACTTCAGCAATATTTACAGCAAAAAAAAACAAAAAAACAAAACACTGAATATGTTGTGCACCACTCGCCCCCTCCTCCTGTGCAGTACTGTTTTTATGTATGCATGCTGCATAGATTTATTTTTACATGAATAGTGCACTCCTAATAATAGATCAAAATCAAACATAATTATACAATTATAGTGGCATCGTCACGGTCTGTGTGTATAAGGGAAAAGAAGAGGATGCTGCACAACGCAGTACTATATACAGGATTTTAATTGAAACAAAGAATAAACACAAGAATCAGAAAATACAAAGAAATTAAAACGGGGAAAATACAAATGAACACAAAACCCGTGCTCCTCAAAACAACAAAGAAGGAAATCACATTTAGCTTTCCACAAGGCTTAATGACTGGATAACGTGGAGACAGGCAGTTTATGCAGATTGTGCACAACTTTGGATAAAAATGGAGGAATACGAGCCTGCAAAACAGAACAAGGAAAACCGATTCAACATGGAACCCACGGTCAACATGGAGAGTGAAGACAAATACAGACTCAAAGACACTGGGAGGACTGGAGTATAAATAAGGGGAGCTAACGAGACACAGGTGGAACTAATGGGAAACAAGGAGCAGGTGAAACTAATGACTGGGACGCGATACAAATGGAGCAAGAACACTAGGTAGGGGACAAGGGACCTAAACAGAAACTGGACATAAATATAGGGACGAAGGGAAAAACTTATAGTCAGGAGACGGGGAACGAGTTCTACGAGGTGGAGAAGAGGTGGCTGTCACAGGGACATCCATCATCTCTGCTCCATTAATTGTCTTTTTCAAGGGGCCTAAGTGACCTACACCTTAGTGACCTAAAAGCACAACTATCTAAAGAGAGAAAACGAATTTAAATTAGTATTTTATTAAAACCTGACTATACCCCTCATTAATATTAATATGGCTTTAATGTATATCTTTTAAATTAAATTCGATGCAGCTGTAGATAAGATCATTTGACTCAGTTGGAACACCCCTTTTTATCAGACCCCCAAAAATAAGGCTCTTTGCCATTTCTAGGTGGAGCAAATTACTTAATCAGAAGAGACTTCCTGGTATCGAGTGTCTTTAGGTGCCAAAAGCCTCTCCTTGTTACCTTTCTATGACGTTAAACAGCTTTTATTGATTCTGAGGAAAGCTGCTAATTACCTCTGTCATATTTCACATGCCAGATTTAATTTCTCATGTAATTTTCTCTTCCTGGCATGCATCAATCACTGTACCCACACCTAAAAGGCAGGCAGTGTGAATAAACAGTACCAGGCTAGCATCTGATTTCAGTGTCTCTGGACCACATAAGGTTTTGTGTGGTATATCTCCTGGTCACCATTCCGTAAAACACAGGCCAGGGTTCACAGACAGCCCAGAATAATTACACATTGGCTCCTTTTGCTGCCCTGCACTACAAAAAGGACCCACATTGAGACTCTGGGTAAGATGGGATACAGTTAGAGGAAGCTTGAGGATGAAACTTCATTGACACTGCCAAGAAAAAATAAATAAAGAAGAATATGTACTTATATTTATAAAACCTAGATATTCAAGCTGATAATGTTGATCTAATGACAGGAACGCATTTTAATCCACAATTTCATAAATGTTTAAATCTGGGACAAAATCTGTTTTAAATTGATATACAATGATATGATAAAATCTTAAAATTATAGTAAATAATGTAAATAATTTAACTATAGTAAAGAAATCTGGTGTCTAGCTTAATTTCCTTTGCTATATTTGATAGGCTTGAATATAGTGCCTTTACCACCACAGTTTGAGTGAAGAACACACTTATTTTACACGTATTTAGTTTTAATCAATCCAAAATAAATGCATAAGTATTTTAATTCATAAATATAAATATATGCTATGTTAAATACCATATATATTTATAGATTGCATTTATATTGCAAGTCTGTATACAATAATGTATTGTAATTGTCTCTGTGGTGTATATAAAGGTATAAATATAATTAATTCCCCCTTTCTTACAGTCATTGTCGACCCATGGTCCAGGAGGAGGATATTTCGTCTCACTATACATGGCTGGGATCACTATGAAACCAAACCCCTTAATTTTACCCCTTAATATAACCTTAATTTTTACCTTAATTTCCAGAAAAGTAAGGA
>JBBKCR010000101.1:20117414-20144535 GCA_037577295.1 Ladigesia roloffi
AATACCACATACGCTGTAACACTTACAGCGGCGAGAAGTTCGGTTCTTTCCAGAGAGCCGGCTTTTTTGGCTCGGCTCCCAAAGAAGAGCCGGTTCTTTCAGCTCCCAAAGAGCTCAAAGTTAAGTCTCACCTGTAGCCTCATATTTGAGCATAACTTGGAAAATATACATACTCTGTGTGTTGGTAAACCCTTATATTGTCTTGCAGTTGTTCTTAGATTATATTACAGTTGACCTGTATATCAGTTAATGGATTTAATATTTTTATTGTTGACTGAGTTGTTTTCTTATTATGATGTTTGGGATTGACACAATTCAGTTTATTCAGTTGTCAGTCTTTAACAAATCTAAAGTCTAAATTAAAAATATATTTTATAGGATTATTTTCCTCCTCGACCTACAGCACAATTAATACCATGTACATAAATATTCTTATAATACTGATTATCAGTAGTAGCGTATCAAAATACATAATTTACTGCTTTATACAGTGGGAGAACATTAATTTTGAGCTGAATTAAGTTATCATCGGTTCGGCCCGCCAACACATATGAGATTTTTCATGTGACCCCCTGTAGAAATTAATTGCCCGGCCCTACCTTAAGGAGTGTCCAAAGTCCTTTGGTGTTCTCTGAAGAACTATTTTGTAAATGTGACTCTGAAGCAACTTATTAAAGTTTCTAGAACCTGGTGGCTCTTTAAGAAGTCAGCAGCACTTGCTTTATGGTTTTCTTCCAAAAGAACCCTTTCTGGCACCTTTGCTTTAAAAGGTAGCTGTTCTTTAGTCATGAACCCCTTTGCCTTTTTCTAAAGGGTGTTCATGGAGGTTTTTAAGACTTTTTGAAGAACCATTTTTGCAACTGTGGCTCTGAAAAGCCTTCCTGAAGTTGAAAGCGCATCTGTGTAATCTGTATGACTATTTAGGGAACCACAAGTGGTTCTTCTATGAAATTCTTCAAAAGAACCATTGTCTGGCAACATTGTTTTTAAGATTGTCAATGAAATGAGACTTTAAGTCAAAAGTTGCGAGTGAAAGCCTTATTGAGCGCTGCATGTTTGCTACATGCTTCATTTTCCCAGAGCTGAATTGGATAACATACACCCCTTTTTATGGGCATGCAGCTGTGTCACATTTTCATGCAGTAATTCCCGCCACATTTCACTATTATTCAGAAAACTCACCCATCCCAAATCAGGGTGAGATAACCTGTATCACGACTCTTTCTGGTTTGAATCTTGGGTTTTTGTTTTTGCCTCTGCCATAAGAATGGTGCTCAGGATAGGCAAGGATCTCCAGTCATCACTTCTTCGTCTTCTTCTTCTTTCCTCCATTTTTGCGTGTTACAAACAAGTCTGGACAGCTTGCATCTCCCCCTCTTTTTTTCCTAGATAAACACATGCAGGAAATGAGTGTGGTTGGGCTGTGATTCACCCTAGACTGGAAACACTTATTGTCTGAGAAACTCATTCAAGCTTTCAGACATTACATGATTACTATACTAGACAGCATCTTATGCTGCTGTTTACCCTATTTGTTTCCTTTAACGACTGAGCAGAGATGGACTTCCTCTCATGTAACTGCTAATTTTAGTGAGTCTTTATGAATGTGGTAAGATTTGCAATACACTCGAGAGTTCTGTGAGTTGCATCCCAAAGTTGTTTATGGTGAGTGCTCATGACTGGAGATTTAGCTCAGTAAGTAAAGATTAGTGCACAGGGTCCATTCAAGGTATACATCAAGCATCAGTAATGCTAACAGTAATAACAATGAATAAAGGCCAGTAGTATATGATTAGCATTACTGAATTGCGATTATTAGTTGTTGACGACTATCTTACATTCACTGCAATACTAGCATGTGTGGATGAACTATTACTTTCAATCCTGATGTGCTTCTCACTTTTTCTCAATCTTCCTCTTTCTGTCGTGGCTAGTGCTATCAGCGGAGAGTCTAAAAGCCTCAGGGCTTTTCTATAGCCATGCAGGACAGCTGGTTAGTGGCGCAGAGCAAGTAATGAGTTTTACTTTTAGCTGAACCACAAATGCTGGCTGCCTCCAGGCACCTATGCACTCTCTAACTCTCTGTCTCTCTTCCTCTCTGTTACTCTGTCTCTCTTTCTCTGTCTCTCTCTCTCTCTTTCTATCTCTGTCTCTCTCTCTCTGACAGCTCTTCATGTCTACCTAAACAAAAAACATTGCCAAGTAAAGATAAAAGTCTTACCTAAGCTAAATCAATAGGGTTGGCTGTTTAAGATCCTAGTTGTCATAACTGGGCATAGCTGGAGATTTTCTGATGACTATCAGTGTGAGGTTATCTCTGCTGATTAGCAACTCAACAGAAGAGCACTCAACCAGCCGAACAATACCTGCAATTCTGAGAATTCCAGGGCAGCACTAACGCTTGCTTAAGCAGCCCAGACGAGCAGGCTTTTCTTGACTTGGACTATACCTAATTTTGTAACATTTGTGAAGCTCTAAACCATGCATATAAAAAGATTATTTTGAGTGAAGATCTAGATCTTCAATGCTAGCACTGATTGTTAATATAGAGTGTCCTATAACATTTTGCAGCTTAAAAATTCACACAATAGGGCACCGTGCTATCTGTGCGGCTGCGCCCCACCTATATAATGCCCTTCCAGACCATCTGAGTGCAAGGCAGATTATGGACACTTTTAAATGTGGCTTGTTGATTTGTGATTTTATTTGTTTTGATTGTATTTCTTATTTATTTTAGCACTTCGAGGTCATTTCTCATGGAAATTACATTAGAAATAAAATGTGTTATTATAAAACTGGAACAATGCCTTTTCCTTTGGTTATCAGTACATTGTTGAAGATTCCAGTTGAAGAACCAAATAGGCCCTTATGGTAGTGCAGGGTGTTTTTCTGTATCTTTGGAACCACTTGACACCAGCAACAATGCAACTTTCAAGAAAGATTGCAGCCAAATTAGATCCTTAAAGCGACCTCTCTGATGCAGTTCCAGTTGTTAAGCAAGTAGAAAAGGAATTGTACGTTTTGTTGGATCTTGTTTGGATCAGCTCTTTCATTTGCCTGAGCAGTGGAAAAATGTGGCCATACTAGCATGCATGTTAGCGTACACTACATAAAAGCAACTAGAACAATAAAATAGAAAAAAATAGAACTTGAATAATAGTTCACCTTTGTCTTTCATTTGCTTTTAACACCATTAGCATTATTGACTGTGTTATTTCTTCAATTTGAGTTCATATAGAGACAATTTTGAGTTTTACCAGTACTGAAAAAAATGTGTAGTGTTTATGGAATGCGTGTGAGAGAGGCCAAACTGTACTTTGGTTAAAAATACTCTAGTGTTCCAAATATATTTTGCAATATATCCTGTCTTTATTTTCTCTTTTCTTTGTACAACAAGCTCCACTGACCATACTTGGAACTGCAGTAGAAAGTTTACAGTCATGGTAAAGTGATGCCATTCCAACTGCACTGCTGTGAGAGCATGCAGGGACATGCAGAGAGACATGTTTCCTTTTCAAACTGCAGTGCATTGTGACAGACACAGGGCAGCCATGCATGGAGTTTGTGGAGAGGCGTAAGGTCCAGTGCTGAAAATATCATGTGCCATGTTAACAGGAAACAAAAGCAACAATGCACTGCTTGTCTGTCACCTGGTCGGCATCCCATTTCTGTACCCAGTGTTACCAAAAATCATGTCTTTCTTTGCATTATGGAAAATGCTTCACACTTGACGGAAACGTGAAATGTAATTAGTGATGGTGTCCTTTGAGTGATGATTAGCAAGTCTAGTGGCAAGAAAAATGTCAACACAAGAGGAATGAATAATACAGTGTGAAGGTCTGTCGGGATATGATCAATAAATGTCATCACTGCTCATTATTAGTCCCAAAAATGTCCACATCTGCTTCAAGTGTGAATAAAAAACTGTTAACCAAAATGATGGATCCAAATTGGCTATAATTTATAAAACTATTTAGCCCATTTAGGTCCATATAAGCTTCGATTGTGAATAAAAAATAAAAAATATCAATGAATCAATGAAATACATTTTAATACACTTAAAAAATAAAAGTGGAATGTGACATTTTACCAATTGTATAAATTTAGTTGCAGAACACGAGAATATCACACACCAATTAACTGCTATACTGTTTTCTTTCCAGTATAAAGATAATAACCAGATCCAGTGAGGTAAATTTTCACTGCTGAGAAGTACTTAAATCTTGGATTATTATTTGATTGAATGGACATCACTGTAACCCTCCTCCAAGTGTTTTGTTTCATTTTTTGCTGCATTTTGTATGTTTATTTTGTCTGCTACGTCAATTTTAGACATAACTTGAGCCAGTGCATGGGCAACAGAGAAGGCATTGTGTTTACCAGAGACAATATTAGAAAGTCACCAACCAAATATTATGATTCATTCTGTTGATGCCATCATGAGAGTGTTTTATCCGGACATGTCTGTTTTTCACGTGCTGTCCAAGGCGTCCGAGTATATTTTTAGAAATTTGTGAAATGTACTGGTTTTCTATTACCTCTCATTGGACCATTAAATTGTTCTATTACTAACCCTAACAACCCCAGCCCCCCCTGCACTAAGGTGTCCTGGTTTCCCAGGACCAAAATATGGTCATCCTTAAGTATCTGTTGGGAAGGGAACTCTGACAGGTGGTTCATAGACTCTCCATCTCATGCCCAACACCCCACCGCCATCCCAAACACACACACACACACAATTAAATCAAGTATGCTCAAGAAATTACACTGAATTGGGAATGATTATCACCCACTAGCATAACACCCCTGGGAACTGACCATGTGGGCTTCAACAATATAGGATTATCTGGCCGATCTGGTCAATGATACACTTCGAGAGGAATCGTATGAAAAGTCTGAGTTGTTTTGACTAGTTTGCTGAATGTATAATTGAGAAAAACATGTGACTGTGTCATTTGAACTCTTAGCATTAAGTAAGCAAGGCAGCATATTTTTGGTCCAGTTTAGTGGACATAGTAGCTGAGTGAACACTGACTGATGGGAGACAGATGAGTTTCATTAAATTTGATGAATAGCTTGAAATGTGCTCCATTTATCGCAAAAAAAGCTAAAGGAACTTCCAACAGGGAGAATGTGTTCTAGTTGAAAATAGCTACGTGTACCTTATTTCTCCAAGGGATAAGAGAAAGGACTCATGTTTACGCTGAAGGTCTAGAGGAGCCATGCCGTTCCCTCAGAAAAACAGACATCTGCTGTCTACCAGAAGAAAAGCCTCTGCAGCACCGCGCTAGCCTAATTAGCAGTATTTTGCTAGCGAGGGAGGGAGGGCAGGGGGGGTATTTGGGTGGCTGGCCGAAGAGAGAGGGAGCCAGGCCACCGCATTCCCACAGAATAAGTCAAGGCGGAACAAAAAGAGGAGTCACTCCATGCTCCCATGTCTCCTCTTTCCCAGCCCTGCTCCTCCTCTTCTCCTTGTCTGTCCGTTTACACCCCGACTGATGCGGCAACAAGCGCACTCCTTGTCTGTAATTTAGATTAATTCCTTCCACATTTTCTCCAGGGCTTACATGCTGGCTGCCCTCCCCCTTTACTTTTTATGCTCTTGTTATTTGGATTCCTTGTACCCGCAAGAGCTACAACACTCCCTGCCCCCCCACCCCAAGCCTACGGCCAGGTATAGGCCAGCAGCTTGAATGCATGTCAGAGCATAGCACCAGTTGTGCCATTATGGTATTCGACTGTACATATCTTTGGCTGGTGTGTGTGCTGATGGACACATGACAAAGCCCATTTAATCTGAAGGCATTACCAAGTGGTTACAGTGGTTTGGAGTTTCTGTTCCCATTAGTGTTCCTGCAAATGACTCCTAATGTAAACCAGGTTGAGAGGAGAACGAAACTCAATGCCGTGCGCCTCCATCGAGAGGTGTGGCGCAACAATAGGAGCAAAGAAACTTCCCAAGATAAAATGCAAAAAGGAAAATCTTTAGGCTACATGATTGCATCCTCAGACTGCCAATGCCAGTCGCTCCATAATCGCTAGTAGCCGTGCCGTGACACCACAACACTACATTTTTAGTGAGTTGCGGAGCCAAGCAATTGCGCAACATGTCGGATTTTCCAAGCCCTGGTTGTGAGTTCACTTAAGCTGAACGACAAAATCATACCTTTACCACCAAACAAATAAAATGAGTTAAACGTCATGTACTCGCATTTTCCTCCATATGACCTACATATACTTCCAGTTCATTTATGCACCTCAAATTCACTTTTGCCTTTAACTTTTCAGTGACAAATATGAACAAAAAGAATGAATTCATAAGCGTTAGCAAAGATTGGTCTAAAAATGTTTAAATATAAATCCAAATCCAATCACAGGAAAAAACTAACATAAATCAAATTTTGCATTTTAATGTTAAAATATAATGCAATTAAACAGTTCTCATGCAGACTACACCTGATGCAGCCATAAAAGATTGGTTGGGAAGATTTCTTCATTTAACAGCAGGAAATGAGGTCCAAATGTTCACAGAGACATCATTATTAAACAAAACTCAATGGAAAAAAGCTAAAGAGCCATAGAAAAAGACCATGAAAATGCAATTAAACGACACAAGGAAGGGCTGCACATATAATTGTACATAAGAGGACAATACCCACAGTGAAGTACAGAGGTGGGAGAATCACTACTTGGACTGCTTCTTTGCTAATTTTACATTTTCCTTCTATATTTTTTATGAAGCTTGTTTGGGTTTGTGTATCAACTATGTACTTCATAATTCATATTCATTCATATGCTTATTCATATGCTTACTAATTTATGTATGTGTTATTCTTATATTTATTTATTTTCCCTCTTATATTCTCCAAAGTTTTGGCCATAATGCATCTCTAAGATAAAGGTGCTTGCATGAACTGAATTTTTTTAAATTAAATTGTTACAAGAACCACATAATTTTAAACCATTCATTTGTAATTGCCAACAGCGGCTTCGCCACAAATCATCATAGGTTTATAATTATATATTTTCATATTTATTCCTGAATGGTCAAAAGAGATTATCTGTCTAGATTTTGATTAAATGAACTGGAGGCGTATTAAATAACAAAACAAATGTGTTTAAATGCTTGTGACCCATTACTGCATGGGTCAGCTTACCATGGGTCAAAATAAAAGCAGTTAAGGCTGAAACAAATGAGGCATGACAACTGACTTAATAAGGCTGGAGACTCTGCATTCATTAAATGAACCACTTCGGCAGACCAGGACATAAGAAACGCCAGCAATGTGTTTGCGGCATTGCACCATAATTACGGCAATGTTAAAAAGTATTCGTCTTAAACAAACATTACAAAAACACTAGAAAGTGGAAGTATGTTGTTTGCTTTGTAATAATTCATAAACTGTAATTAATCTTTAATCCAGTTGTATATCAAACATAAGCAAATGGCCTTTTATGTTTGACTACACAGTAAACGGGGGGTTGAATTTGATTGATCTTTACATCAGTTTAACTGTTTTTTTTTTCTTGCAGACTTGTGTACATCTAATTTGATATGCGATCTCAAAAGCTGCAGTAATTATTGGTCTTATCTGTTTGTCCACACATGTTTTTAATTTTGCTAGCATGACATTTCTAATTTGACAGTTAGGTTACAGCCAATGCAAATAAACATTATGAGGGAGCTGGTTTCTTCATAGATACTAGTCCAAAATGCATCTATAAAAATCAGCGTTTTAGGTATCTGGAGTTGTTTACAACAAACATGCCCTCTAAAGTCATAGGCACTCACTCATACTGTGTGACCTCATGTTTCATGTAGCAGAGTGTTTCTTTTGGGGGGCAGCAGAATGTAGCGTCTTGCCATAATTAACTGCTTTTAGGCTCTGAACTGAAAACAGCTTCTTTTAAAGCTTAGTCATTGCTAAAGGTTTCGGATGATACTCAAAGTTTTAATCTCAGTATCAATATCAGGAATTAATTAGGAAGAGTTGTATCGTTGCATCTCTAGCTGTGATATATGTCCTATGTGGGACAAAGACCAAAGTAGCAATAAAATGCCACCTTAGCCTCAAATTGAGTATGTTTCGAAAATAGACACATTTTCAACACTAATCCCTCTCATGGATATGAACTAAAGAAGTCTGAGCTCAGGCAGAAATGAAATACTGTACATTCCCATTCAAAATGCAACCACAAAGTTAGCAAACCAGCTTCAGTGTGTTTTACACCGGTCACTAACACCTTTCAGGTATAAGAGGAAGTGAATGCCACAACCACATGCAATCAGTCATCAAAGTAGGTCCACCGAAAGCAAAGTTAGCATGTCTCATCTTTCAGCCCTGCGCAGGGGAAAGAATCAACTGAAGGCGGTTACAGGCAGGCACAGCGAGGCAAAAGCCACACGGCCGGTCCATCAGGTTCTGAGGGAGAAGCTCACACTTGTTCTGTCAGGCTTATGAGTCATTTGCTTCACACATACACTCTCCAAACACACTCACACAAACTCACAACAAAAGAGTGCGAAATGAAGAAATAGTGCAAAAAATAGACATAACAAAACACATGGCTAACTTCTCACCAGCTTCTTATTCAAATTTTCCATTCTACCTCAAATGGCACGGTAGTTGCATGCTGCAGCTGGTTTTAATTGTATAGATGCCAGATCTGTAACTCATGTGCCATTAAATGAAACATTTGACCAGGAAGCCAGTTTTAGTTTCTGAAAACAGAACGTTTTTTTTCTTCAGATTTATCAGATTTTAGACCTTGGTCTTTATATAACTAGTGTATAATCGCTAGCAAATAATAAACTGTTCAATTTTGAAATGTTCACTTGGGACAGACAGACCCCTGTGAACATTGTGCTGTAACTGACCTCAGACTTCAGTATCAGTTCTCTTTGCTCTGTGAATTCAGCAGTTTTGCAACACTAACGTCAGAATAATGAATGTCTAAATTCATCCCCGTGTGAGCAAATTTGATCTTAAATCCTCACTGTCAGCTGTTGCTCAACAGTTCATTTTATAATTACTATGATGTGGTCTGGAATTGGCCGAGACTGAAATTAAAAGAGAGCATTCGGTATCTTATCTCACCTATCCATCTGTTGTGCCGTCACACCCATTTGCAGGATGGAGAGGTGAGAGATGAAAAGAAAGCTGTGTTTACAGGCCATGCATAAACAAACACACAACAGAAAACAGATCCAGGTAGGGCAGGTGTGCCAGACGTTAAAATCGAGAGCAAACAAGTTTCAAAAACACCTTATCCTGGTCTGCTTGTGTGGTTTGTTGCATCATGGTGAACTTCCTGTGAAAAGCAGCCATCATCTACTGACCTGCATTTCCCAGGCTTTTGATTAAATATGATAATGTTGCGAACACATTTTTGCATCTTCATGAAAGTAAATGTAATGTTCCAAGTCAATTGGGACCATTTCTATTGGTCAGTTTTTCATTAAACGAAGCTACTTTTAACTGGTATATATAAAAATAATAATAAAACTGACAATAAAAAATGAGATATAATTTTGTAACATCCTTGCTACTACTGTATGTTGTCACCCTTACATAAAATCGTTCTCCGTAAGCTTGAATTGGCCATTTCTGCACGCCTCGCTGGCACAAGTGTGTGTATCAGAGTGTGGCGAGGACCCAAAGACACAAATGAGAAGGCTTAACAAGCACTCTGAACAGTGTTGTTGTTTTTTTATTATTATTATTATTATTATTTATCCTATAGCTTTAAAAGGCTTTTACACATATATGAAAAGAAAATCATCCCCACGGCCTAACCACTATATGATAAAAAACTAACCTGTTTATAAAAAGTTCAACACGTCTGTCTGAAAGTTAAACCATACACCAGAATTGTACCGATATTTACAAATCCCATTAAATTACAACATAAATTAGAAAATATTTACATTTAGGGCAAGATATGTGGAAACGACATTTCTAGTCCAGCTCATCTAAAAGCATAAAAAGACATACTTTATTTACAGGAAACATCATTTCACACAAAGAAACCACACCTGCATATTGCCTGACTGAACTTCTCCAACTGGGGCTTTAAAACCAGAGGAGTCCAATGAAAAGAACACTTAAGTGTACGCTCATTGACATTGTTCATAACTTGATTTTTGCATAGGTGGTATTAAAAAGGTCAAACTAACAGGAGACTAAAAACAGAGTGCCCTTGAAAGAGCGTTTTATTGGAATTTAGCCCGAAGTGTGTCTCCGCAAAGATTTAGTGCCTTCAGGGTCATTTCAATCTGGACTTATATATCTTGAGAACAGCAACATACATAAGACTCACTCATGCTAACAATACTCCCACAGACAAAAGTACAATAACACTGCGTCCAAATGAAGTCAAGCAAAGAGCAACTCATTCTCTCAAGCAGATCACATGTCCTCTGCATGTCCTATAGGGGTTCAGCACCAAGGAAGAAGACAAAAAAATGAATGACTTCCTCTTCATCAAAAAGGAATAAAAAATAAAATCCACATAAACGCTTGAAATGGTGTCTGGAAGTTAAAAAAAATGTTTCCTCTGTACTGTTTGTGTAGAGACATGCATGTGTCTACAGATGTCACTGAAGAAAGTGGTTATCTGCTCTGCCAGCCACTCCATAGGGCTGAAGCATGTCTTAGTTGAGGAAAAAGTTCTGGAAGACCGGGAACAATGAGGGCTGCCCAGCGTCCATCAGAGTCAAGTGAGAAAACTGAACCATCAACAACAACTACGATGACAAGAATGGGACAAATTCGAATGTAGTCCATGAGACACCACGACCTCCACAATCCTCAGAAACCTCCAGCTTCACTTCCTGTGCTTGTCCATCTTGTCTGAAGATTTGCTACCTCCATCTGAGGAGCCTTGTGAAGAGTCTCCCCCTGCATTTAGGTATATTTTGTCCACCTGCTTGAGAGCCTCATTGAGGTAGTTCTGCAACGAGGTCATGGCGGCGCAGATGGCTGGAGAACCGAAGCCATGGGTGATGAGGCTGAAGTGGGTCAGGCAGCTCTGGATGCCCGGTTCCAGGATGGGTGCAGGCCGTGAGTTTCCCAGCGGAGAACGATCCTGGGTCAGAAGGTCAGTGAACTCCTTGCAGATTTGCCTGAGAGCAAAGACCACACGTTTTATTTGTCAGTTTATTGTGAAGTCAACACATGAAGAGAATAACAAACTCCCTATCTGATCCCACAATAAAGATAATTGCTTCAAAAATGACTGTCATGTTCACCTTTGACTGATATATGTTTTCATTGTTAACGCTACAGAAATTAAGAATAGAATTGTCTGTATTGCTAATATAGTTCAAAGTAAATTGTTTATATACCAGCACTCTTATCTTTACCAGCAAATGTACATTAAGAACATAAGTTGTTCCTTGGCATATAACTCTCATTTGAGTACATCCCTGTAATAATCAATATTATTTTAAAATAAATAGCATAAATTAAACTTTTTAGAGAACTCTGCACTCTTAAAAATACTGTTTCTTCGTGCGATACTATAAAAGAACAATTTTAGCAAATAAAATGTGTGGATGTGAGGAAACTTTTTGAAAGATTAAAGAACTTCTGCGTAAAATATTTTAGAAGAAGTTTAACAAAGGTTTATCAAGTCTTAAACAAAAAGGTTCTTCCACAGCATTTCTCAAATAACCAGTTATGGTGGCTTTCTTAATGGGTGAGGCTCCTAATTTTGATCCTCTCCAGAAGCCACACTTAACACAGTGAACTCATTTTATCCCCTTATTGAATATGATTATATGTTTATTTTATGTAATGAGGATAAAAGGCCACAATTGCTCTAGGAGACTGCAAAGCTCATCAGAGACACAGAGCATTAACAGAAGTGGGTCAGGGGACAGCAGATATGTTTCAAAAGTTAAAAATAAAAGACCTACCCAATATTTGTATTATTATTGTGCTGTTTGGTCATGATGCTGACAGCATAGACAACATAGTGTATGCTGAATAATGGAAAAAGTACACTGTCTATCAGCAATATTGTAAAAGAAGGAAACAGAGAGGACTATAACTCACTTGGCAGCCAAGAGCATGTTCTTGCGAGTGTTGATCTCATTGCGTTCTACATGTGGTCGTCCGAGGTACTCAGCAACTGCCTTGGCAGGAAACTCTGTCTCACAGACATAACCAAAGTCTCGAGCCAGGTGTACGGCCTCACCTGCAGATGGGAATCAGAGGTGAGTCAGGTCCTTAAGACTGTGCAAACGAACATGACTCATCATTCGAGCTAGCAGTTCACCCAGTGAGTCAAATGGTGCCTCAGAAAAAGGAATCAGTTTCCAGCTGGAGGGATTTGAGAACTGCTGAGAAGAACACAGATGGACGCATCTTCTCTGGGAGGGGAGGGGTTGTCATACTGCACGTCTTTATTGGGCTCACGTAGCTGAAGGCATCTAAACTGTTCCGCACACCCAACAGAGCTTCTTATTGATAGACCACACATTACTCGCAGAGTCTCCATCTTTAAGGTCAGTCTCTCCTCTTGGCTAGCAGACACATGATAACAAGCCCCAATTCAGCTTTGAAGGTCTCTAAATAACATAGCCTCCCAGTCATGTTCCTGCTCTAATCCCCCTGTCCTATTAACAGTGAGAACAGCAGCGTTACAGAAAAGGGGAAAAAAATTATTCCATGTAGCTGTGGGCACTAGCTCACTCATGATGCTTGCATTAACAACTCTGTGACTCATTGCTTGAATACACTCTCGCAAAAGGTAAATCTTGAGATGAAATGTCATGAAACTACAGCATTTGTTAGCGCATGCCTTCAGGGTTCATTTGTACTGTAGAGATGTGCGAATAACAAAAAAACAAACATAGTTAGCATTTCAAGAGAGAGAAGAACGCTTGAAATGGAGAAGCCAGTACTTGTCATTGCCTAGCATGATAAATAGCTCCACTGCAGAAGATCCACTGGAATTTACAGGCCTGGGTTTTTATGAGCCATTTCTTGCTCTTCAAGTTTTAGGCAGCTGCTTGCTAACCTCAAAATGTCATGTGAAACCGCTTCAAACTCGTGTCTCATGAAAGCTAGGCTGCATTCATGTAATGGTCTTTATGTCTTCTGTACTGATTCCAGAGAGAAATGCTGACATATGAACTGCAGCAGTAGCAAAAGATGAAGTGACAGTTTGGTTTGGAGAAATAATCGTCATCGAGTTAATTAAAATACTATTTGGGACAACATGAATGGACATAATAGCATTGGTCACATCACACACTTATCTAGTTGCAGTGTAAACATGTGATCGTGACTTTTCTGGTGACGCCACAACGGAGATATGCCTAAACAGACTCATACCTTCTACTAGTGCTGTTAGCAAGGTGACATTAGCAGCCTTCCTGCGACCCGCTGGCAAGTTCAGCCCAATCTTATCCAGCTTCTCTCTGAGGGATCTTCCACCATTCTTGGACTTAGCCCTGTGTGATTAAACAAGCCATATGTAAGCCTTTTGGGTCTGAATCAACCCCAAATTAATATACAACACACACGTTTTAAGAGTGAGAGACGTTTTTCCTGCAGTCTACTGTATGAGCGAAGCACCTTCATGTAAATGAATAGTTGTGAAACTGCTGAGGACAAATGTTGAGGACAAATGAAACCACAGCTACAGAGCTTTTGGAGTGAAAATGCAAAAACACACACACACACACACACAAATTCCCCACTTAATTGAGCTGCTTCAGTTTTCCGCATGACTAGGCTTGGAGGCCTGGCGTTGCCCTCCGCATGGTGGGTGAGAGAAAGACGACATCTTTAGGGGGGAGTGAGCACCCCCGCAAATCCCCCCCTCCCCAGTCTTTGGCCCTCAAACTGTATACATGACCTACTTAATGTCTGTCGCATCTACGATTATTTGCATGTGTGTGTTCTTGCTTTGTTTCTGGATAAAATGTCCTGCCTTTTAAAACCAACCAACACTGTTGGTTAATGTTTTAAACTGAAACCATTTTCTTTGTGACTACTGAGATTAAGGCTAGGTTTAGGATGAGGTTTCAGAAAGTATTATTACACTGCATTACAATATGATACATGTAACATACACAGGCATACATGTATATGGATGTATAGAATAAGATTGAAAATTTGTTTGAAATGTAATTATTTTCTGCAGGTTTTTCCCAAATGCAAACCAGCTAATCCATTTTTTCAGGCTTGAGCCTTAAATGCTGAATGCAGCGCACAACAGTGGCAGCATGGCTGGGATGCACTTTAAAAGACAGCAAGGATCACTTCAAAGTAACATCCATGTAAATATAGGACCCAGGGTTTCCCAGCAGAATGTTGCCCACAGCATCAAACTGCCTCAGCCAGCCTGCCTTCATCCTGGCAAGATCTCCAGTATTTTATAGTCCATTTCCAAAGCTCACATCCCTATTTTAAGTCATTTTGATAATTGTGCGGTGTCAGCAAGGGCATCCTGTTTGGTCTGCATCAGCAAAGCTAAAATCATAGCAAGGTGTGAAGCACAAATGTGGTATGACACATTTTTATCCTAGCTTTCATTTTTCCACAATTTGTGATACTGTAGCTCACTTGTGGTACTGGACCAGTCAGGCTAGCCTTTCCTCTGATCTATGACCCTGTCTCCAGTTCGCTGGTTGTTTTTGTTTGATTCATGTTTGGTGGGTACTAGCTTCCACTATCAATCCAAAGAGCAGACTATTCCCTTGCTGCCCAATATATCTACCCACTTAACAGGTGCCATTATAATGAGACAATATAGTTCACTTCATCTGTTAGTGGTTTTAATGCAATGGCTGAGGTGTGTAACATGTGTAATATGCTAATATAAATACCTCTAAGTAGGTATATACCTATAGGTATAGCACAAATGACATCGTCAAGGCACAAAACAGCCCATGTGTATGTGCATGCTTTGTGTGTATAACACACGGTAAGTGAAAATATTCATTTTCGGCAAAAACTGCTCTAGTCATCAGAGCACTGGTGACACCCCCATCCCTCTCCATTTCCCTCAACACTGCTCCTGCTGGCATATGCGGCACAAGTGAACTGTTCAGATACAGTTAACATCCCCCATTTTTTCACATATACATCCCACACAATTCTTTTCTTACCCACTTGCACACACACACACTCACAAATATACACAGAATGCATTCTACCATCTCAAATCTCGTTTGTACCACACATGATATTTTTCATGAAAAGACAAGCCTCTGCCTCGCTCCACAGACAAACAGTAAGAGACAGTAAAAGGCTAAAAATGTGCTGGGTCAAAAAAAAGGCACAACTCACATAGTTTAAATAATCTTACGATTTACAATTCTCACGGCTGTCTCACGGTTGTGCTGTTTTCATACCAGAAATTCCCATAAACAAACTGCCTACCATGAAACAGGTACAAATGTTTACAGAAAGTGACACGCCGCTTTGTTGTGTGTCTTCAAAGAGAATCATGCTGACATTTTTCTGCTTTTAGCTTGAAAAAAGAAGTCACTGTTGAAAACGCCATGTCCTGTCTTTGCACCAGTAAATACAGCAGCAACATATTGCTTGAGGTACTTACAAAACCAGTGCTGTGTCCCTGAATGCGTTTATTTATGTTTTATAAGTACGCATATGTGCATTTCTTACCTGCGTAGTACTCCTCCAAGCAGAGAGGCATTGAGACACTCGGGTGGGGACAGGCGTCTCTGGACCTCAGCTACAGTCACTTTGTATTTGGAGGTTGAGCTGAGGAGAGAGAGGCGACCTGGAACTGAGCAGAACACTTCTGTGGGATTGGATACCATACCAAGCAGGGACTCCTTCTGGAAGGGAAGACCCATCAGATTCCCCTTGGGAAGGGTGAGCGGACCTGAGGAGGAGAGATGTGGAATTATGCTCAACCCAGTAACACAACAGAGACATACAAGCAATTGTCTTACTTTGTAATTAGATATTAGGAAGAGATTCCGCCATTAATTGAATCCAGAATGTGTTTTGTTTATGTGTTTCCCCAACCCTACGGTCACTAATCCTCAAAGGGCCTGTGTCCTACAGTTTTACTGTCATTTATTCATTCCCTTACCTCTATTTACAACATTTATGTGGCTTTTTGTAGAATTAATTCATTTTCACATTGTCTATCTAACTTCAATTCATTTTTTAGAATTAAACAGGCTAGTTTTGCTACTGTGACTTTAAGACTGATATATGTAAATAATGCTGACCTGGATTGTGTATTATTCAATAAGGCAGTCCATGCTAACTTGGATAAGACAGGCTGTAATTCTTTAGGCAGCAAAAGCATATATGTGAGCATATTGATCATGTGACATCACAAAAACAGTAAAGGCCTGCTAACTGAATGATAAGCTTGCAATTTAAGATGATACGATTGTATACAATTGCTGTCTTTAATAAAGATCAGTCTCAGATCAAGACAATCAGGCAAGACTAACCATCAAGAAAGTCCCTCAGAACAGCTTCTCTGAAAGCAATCAAGTAATCTGCCTTTTCCTAGTTCTAATTCGAAAACACACCAACAAGTAGAATCTCAAAAGCAGGATGGGTGGTCGTTTAGACAAAGCGGATGTTTGTGTCCTGTGGTGTTTCAGTATGGGCAAAAGCCATATGGCATTAATAAAATATGCATAACTTGAGACCATTGAGAAAAACAGAGCAGTCGATGTAAATATCTGACTAGTAATCTGTCCACGTTTGATGTTTGGTGTATATCAGACGAGCCATTCCATGCCCATGATGGTCGACGAAGTCACTGCCATAATAAATGTGAGTCGAAATTGTGACTTATGTAAACCATAATAGGAGCGCATGCTGTGCCAGAGCTATCCATACTATAATCAAGTCTTCAGAACGTATTGGCGCAAATGTGCATTTGTCAAGATGCCCCACAGAGTTAAAAGAGACTCTAAATTACTGACTGACAAAAATGAATGCCAAATCTGTCAAAATGGGCCCGTGGTGAAACCATCCCATGGTGGATGCACAGAGATGCGACAAATTAGATCAAAATGCCATAGATTGTAAAACTTTGCCTATTAATTCCATCAATGCTTATACACATATACTTTTACAAAAACATAGGCCATTTACCCACATCTTATAATATTCAATATAACAAGTCATATTAACGAGGCACAAAGTCTTGACAGAGGTTTAGAGAAACGTACAGCTGGGTTACAGCCATAATTAACTCAAAATATGAAATAAATTCAGGGTGAAAATATTGAAAGATATACAATATGATGTTCTCATATTATAATGCTGACAAAAACAGAAAAACATTGTTTTTATAATTTTGCACCCCTCTCAGGACTAATCTCTGTGGTGTACTGACAGTTAAATCATATTATTATATTATTTCATGCACCTTTTCATTATAACTATAAACTGCCCAAACGGTTTTCAGCAGAAATAGAAAAATGGCTTTTAGTATAAATGGAGCGTAGAAACTCCTTTTGTGCTGAGTCTTGGTCTCTGGACATTTTTAGGATTTCCTGAATCTGTCTGCGGGATCTGGAGCTGGTCAGAACCTATTCTTCTCTTTGGGGGATCCTTACATTTGTTCTCAAATAAAATGCAAGGCCTGACCAATGGAAGGCAGACCATGTGCTCAGCCAAAATGATAATAAGCGCACTCACAAAAATAGATTTAAGAGCTGAGGTCAAATGAACTGAAAGGTTACTTTCCTTTCAGACATACTTAAACTTGATCTCAGTATTTTGTGTATATAGCATAGATTACTTTCAGGGGAGCTTTATTTTTTATTTATATTATATTTCACACTGTTTTTGTCTCGGTGTCTCTATGCAGTCATGGCATCAGCAATTTCCTCTGGGGATTAAATAAACTTTTTTTATGTGTATGAAGCTGCTTCTCTTCCCAGCTGATCTCACGCATGCTCTCTCTCCAACATGTCTCTCGGTCACACACACACACACACACACACACACACACACATGAACACCTGAATGAGGTGAGCAGCTCAGCCACACCCCACGCGCTGCTCTTTCACCTTCCTGTGTTTCGCGTGACTGTAAGTTTCTCGGTTCTGATAGAACTCAGCGCTCTTTCAGCCTTAAGCCTCAGAAACAAAGATGGTCTTGCCTGCTCTCTCTCTCTCTCCCTCTCTCTCTCTCTCTCTGAGCCAACAGAGCGTTTTTACGACTGTTTTAAATATTTTTTAAAGATTGCTCAACTTCCAGCAGCCCTCAGCGCCTGTGCCGTGCCGTGCCTGCCCACCTCTCCCCTCCATTCAGGCCGAAGCAGCACGACAATGCGAGCGGGATCAACCCAGATTAGCTGAACGGAGCTCGGAGCCAAGAGAGGATTAGACCGGAAAGTTTGAGCCCTTCCCAAGCGAGCTGTTCTCCGAGCAGAGAGACCACCGTAACCCGGGATCCACGGGCATCATTATCTCAAAGTATTCAACTCCACTGACGCACATCACTGGTCCCGGCAGCATTATTCCATTTATTTCTAAGGATTGCGTTCGATGCCCTTTCAAAATGAACAGCAATTGTTTTCAAGTAAAACAATTGCTGCTAATTTCGAATTGCAGTAATTATAATTGCTATTATGTATCATTATTGCAATTCAAGAACAATATGATATTGGTTGGATCATGTCATTCTCCTGTCATTTTATTACCTATAAATAATACTAATAATAATAATAATAATAATAATAATAATAATAATAATAATTTTACCGATAATTACTAACGATTTGGATCGTTATATTAGGCATTTTTGTCATAAAACGTTAGAAACGTACCTTTTTTGATGACTGTTTGGTCTGCAGTTACAATACTGTGATCTTCAACATGCTGTGGAGGGGGGCGGTGGTTAAATAAATATATTTTAATAATTATAAATATATAAATCAACTGTGTGTGGAAGAGATGAGTCCTCACCTGCACGTCCTCCAGGCCCTGGCCCATGTCGTGAAGGCCCATGGTCTCTCCTATGGCCGCCTCAATGCCGTGAACATGTGGGGGGAGCAGGTCGGGTCTCCTGAAGCCGTCCCTGCGCACGCCGGACGATCCCCCCTCCAAACCCAGGATCTGACTGGCCAGCCCCCCGCGGCCGTGCGGCCCGAGCCCGTCGTGGTTCTGGCGGCCGGGCCACGGCTGCTGCTGGTTGGACGTAGGGGATTGGTGTATAGAGGTGATATTAAAAGGGTCGCCGAGGTGCGAGTAGGGGTCACTGGACTGTGTGTATGGCAGGGGCTGGTAGGGTGGAGGGAAGTAGGGCGGCTGGAAGTCCGACCCGGTGGAGTGAGAGAGGGCCGGAGCCGGACTGTAGAGGTGCTGACTGACCGCGGGCAGGTGGGGTAACCGGGGGTTCCCGTTACTGCTGCCATCGTGTCTCTCCTGCTGGAAAGAAGACACGAGCAATCAGGACATATTCTCAACTTTTATACATTTTTCCAGTAATCCTGTAACCAATCAGCTCTGTTTATAGCGCGTCCCTTTACTTACTAAGAGAAAATATGCACTCCAGTTTCCTGAATATGTTCCAAGCTGTCTTCTACTAAACTCTGTCAGTCTATCTTTTATATTTAGGAAGACGTCCTGAGAAACGTTCCAGAAATGATCTTATAAATGTTATTTGTATTACTATTATTTAAAGTTTCATATGTTCACCTTCGATTGAAGTAACGCACATTTTGAAAGAGAAATTACACGAAAAGCTTTGAACAGATTATTTTTCCACCTGAAGGTGAGAGTGAGAAAATTATAGAATATATAATAATTACAGAACATATCAATAAAAATGATAACGTATTCGAATATATCATCTATAAATGCATATTAGAAATCAGTTACAATTTCAAACTGCACACGCGCAGACAAAACAAACACACATATATAAATTTGCTATGTCATATTATTTTCATTTTCACCAGATTATAATTGCAACTGTCTTCACTGGCCTGGATCCAGATAAAAGTAGGCCGATATACACACATACATAAGAAAAAGGTCAAATAAAATAAGCAAATAATTAAATAAACGACTTCAGTTTAGTCCGTTTGTCAGTTTTCAGGTAATAAGCCTCAGAGGCGAACCGAGCTGTCCACTCCCGGGACAGGACAGGAGATACGGGACACGGGATCCGCGCGCATAAACCCACATGAACTCTGAACACGAGGGAAAACAGACCAATGTAACGGCGCGTGCGGAGCTTTAACGGAACGAAAGGCTTTTAACTCGCATACAACCAATGAACAATTCCAGTTTAGCTTTATTTAATTAGCTCGTAAAGGAACGACTGGGCGTTCCAATTTCTCCAGACTGGAGGAACTCCGAGCTGCTGAATTCTGTAACCCCGCTCTTCCAGAGCCCTCTTTTGAGCACGCGGAGACCTCCAGGGTCAGGCGTCCTTACCTCACAGTCATCCTCGTACTTCACGTTGTCTGCTAACTTCCACAACATGGTGTGTGCGGGTCGGGGGTCGGTCTCACGCGCGCGTGCTTGGCAGGGGATCTGCCCGACTAAAGGGTCCTCCAAAGAGCCCAGAGAACACCAACCGAGAGAGAACGGGACCACCGAGACTCATGAAGGTCCACACGCGGACTGTCGTGACACGAGGTTGCAGGACCGTCCTGTTGCAGTTCTCCGGATCCTGAAGCAGCCCTGACTCCCTCTGACGGCCGAACTGCTCTGCTGTCCCGCGGCCGCGCGCGCTCCTTAAATCTCGCCTCTGTATTAGCCGAGCCACCACAGGGGGCGGGGCTCCCAAAAGAAGATCAAAAGGAGACTCGCTCTGCTCATTGGCTCGTGAAGAAACGTCCGACCAATCGTAAAACTGTCCGCCTCATCTTCAGAGTTGGATTTCGATAAAACAAAAGAAACGAGGACATGCGACACGCGCGGGACCTATATTGCCTGAAACGATAATAATAATAATAATAATAGTAATAATAATAATAATAATAATAATTATTATTATTATTATTATTATTATTATTATTATTATTATTGTTTTTGTTTTTGTTTTTATACGAATATGATTAATGTCATTAATGGGTATAATTAATGTGTGTTGTAAGGTGCTAGTTAATTGACGTGGGCTCTAGCCTTGTTGATCTGGCCACTTATGGGTGCGTTAGTGGGGACATAGCCCCAAAATGGCGCAGGGAGCACAATGAAAGATATGAACAATAACGCAGCGGCCATTATCGAACGTCCTGGTTGTGGCTAAGAGCAAAGGGCGCTAAACTGACCTGTTCGTGTTAGTTTTAAATGAAGATTATAACACAAACTAATACCTTGTGATATCATGATAATTTTTGACATAATAATCAATAATAGATGCAGTACGTAATAGTTTTGGCCCAACAAGAAGACCGTGTGAACAACAGCACAGGTAGAAGGCTGTAAACCACAAAACAACAACATATTAACAATATACTTATATTGTATAAGCAGTATGTTATACAGAATCTTTGTTCTTACTAGCAGTCATTAAGATACTTACAAATCACAGTGGAATACAACTTTCAAGTACAAAAGCAATACCGAACCCTTTCTTACATGTATTATTCATTTTAGTAATTGAGAGTGACATAATGTACTACATCTCACCATTTCATCTTCACATTTTTTAACTAGTGCTTATAGATTAATTAGGCTTAATTATGATAAATTTACCTGTGCAGGTGTAAATATATGCATGTAAATGTGTTGATTGGGACTAGGCTGAGGATACATGTATAGCTGTATATTCACTCCACAGTCAACTTTTTGCTATCACATCACTGCTCAGCTGCCCCTGCATATTTAATTAGTCTGTTTATCCAGATAATTAAAAAATGCAGTAATAAGTTGCTGTCAGACACAAGCCATTATGAGAAAATGGAGAGTATTTAAATTTTGATCTTTGGTTCCTCAAATAATAGAGCTGTCTAAGTGTGGTAAGGACAAGATTGACAGACACATTTACATGTAAACACCTGAAAAGACAGACAGACAGATACATGGATACAGGCAGCAGACAAAAAAATAGACAGCCGGTAAACTAATAGACACACAGACAGGCAAAACCATAGAAACAAGGTACTTTAAACTTACATGATTCAAAGCTGAAAGAGGAAGAAGAAGAATTGTGTTGACCAATTGCACATTAATACATTACGTTACATTGAGACGATTATTGGTAAAGTTATAAACTGACAATTTGCAATTGGTAGCCCATGTTATGTTCATGTGTAAGTGACAGACACATTTGAAGTGCATCACTTAGAAAGACAGATAGATAGACAGATCTAGCTGATTGGAAGTGTTGTGGGGGTATGGCAGCGCATATGCAAAATCTCATATTTTTCTGCAGCTAATAAAATGTGGGATGGGGGCATCTGGAGTCCCCCCATGCAATAATGGGTTCAGCACCCATGGTCATATAGGTAAGGTAGAGATTAAACAAATTGCGATCTCAAAACAAGCTAAACAATGTCTTAGATTCTACGAGGCCATTCTTATATACAGTGCCTGACAAAACTCTTGTCGCTTAATCAAGTTGTAGGAACAACAAAAAGTAACTTGACTTGAAGGTAATCAGTTGGAATCAGAAATGTCTTGTAAGAAAGGTAACGCCCTCTAGATTATGCTTATTATAGCAAAATTAAGTTTTGCATAATTCATTGTGTTGTATAATTTAATTAGGGCAGAAAAGTTAATTTAGAACATACAAACATGCAACAATAACATTAAAACATAAAGTCATAGGTCCTTGGAATAAAGAACTAATAACATGTATGACTCCCATGAGCTTGGATGACTTCATCTATATATCTTGGCAATGACTGAAATAACTTGTTGAAGAAATCATGTGGAATGGCAAAGAAAGCAGTCTTGAACTCCCAGAGTTCATTAAGATTCTTTGGTTTAATCTTCCAAGCCCCCTCCTACATGCTTAATAATTCAGGTGTTATGGGCTTTAACAAGTCCATTAAACAGGTTTTCTGGATATTAACAAGCTGTGAACCACAATACACTTTTTGACTGTTTCATTTTGCACCCAGTTGTTAATGGGAAAGCCCCTGGAATTAAATTGATACATTTATTGTTACAATCAATTGATTAGAAATGAAGTTATGAGGAATTTTATGTTCCTATGTCCTTATGGGACAAAATGTAACCCAAATCCATGATTTTCCATCACCAAACTTGACTGTTTTCTGGGTGAATCTTGGGTCCATGCAGGTTCCAACAGGTCTCTTGCAGTTTCAGCAGTATTTGCAGCATTTACAGCATTTCTGGCTAATAAAGGTACCAGTCATTGATAGCTGTCTTATCACATAAGGACACAGTAACTTAAAAATGCATATTTTTAATCAATCAATTGCTACAAAAATATATCAATTTAATGCCAAAGGCTTTCACATTAATAACTGGGAGCAAAATGAAACAGCCAAAAAGTTTCTTGATGCTCACAGCTTGTTAAAGTCCAGAACACCTGAATTACTGTGCATTTCTGGGGTAAGATGAAGGAGGAGGTTTGGAAGATGAAACCAAAGAAGGTTGATGAACTCTGGGACTCTGGCAAGAGTGCTTTTTTTGCCATTCCAAATGATTTCATCAACAAGTTATTACAGTTATTGCCAAGACCTATGGATGTGGTCCTCCAAACTCATACAGGTTACTAAACATGTTTGTGTATTCTAAATAAAAAATATGTATAATTTCTAGATTATTTTTTGTAAATGACAAGATTTTCTTCAGGCAAAATTTGACCTTTATGCATTAATTAAATGATACAACTCAATGAATGAAGCAAAACATAATTTTGGTATAATGAGCATAATCTAGAGGGCTTTACCTTTCTTACAAGCCATTTGTGATTCCAACGGATTTCCTACAAGTCAAGTTATTATTATTTGTTCCTACAACTTGATTAAGGGACAAGAATTTTCAGGCACTGTAGTTAATATTTTGATATCTACAGGGTACATTTTTTTCACTAACATGATCATTTGAGATGCGGTGCCATTTTATCTCTCTTTCTTAGTGTTTCTTGGCAGACAGCCAACTCTCACAGGTCTATCAGATGTTCTCAGTTTCACTTCACCATTAATTAAGTGCACAAGTAATTTTCTAGTGCATGATTTCTAGCTCTATTTCCTCTTCTGGAAATAAGGTGCAGCCTATAATAAGCAAATGTGTCATGATATGGCAATTTCCTAAAAAAAGACAAATAACCAAACAGCCACAAATGCTGGAGCTATAGCTTTCATTTGGCAATATTTGCTTTTCTACATATACTTTTTAGTGATCTTCAAGCAGATGAAAATTACTTTTAACCACAGCCATTGGGTCTCATCAGTTATCATATATGGCACTGTTCTCCCATATGACAGAGTGGTTGGCATCATATCTAGGCCAAATGACTGCCAAGAAGATATGCTGCGCTCTCAGACACAAAATGCATTCTGTATGTAAGCTTTCAATATGAAGGTAGTTTGTGATAAATTTTGAAGTATTAGAGCCAACTAAAAACAGTTATTTAAACTGTTCTTCCAAACAAAGGTTTCCATTAGAAGAGTCAAAATAACAGTTCTAAGATACATTCTAAGGTACAATTCTAAGATACATTCACATTTATAAAACAAAAATAAACTGAAATCTTTAAAAATGCTTGTGATGTATCACAAATCAGCCCTTTTACAAGTATACAGATGAGCCACATCATTAAACAAGAAAAAAATTACATTGATTTTCTTGCTATAACAGCATTTTTCAATGAGTGGGATGAATCCAGGAACAGTAAGTTTAATGTGTTGTAAATAGGAAAAAATTTAAGTCATCTATGAAAAGTGAGGAGAAAATATTGAAATAAATAAATACAATACAATGAATTGTCATTTAAATACTCTATTTTAAAAAAGCCCATCACATTACACATTACACAAAGACTGCCTATTGAGATATATGGCTTCATAAATCATGTAGTAAGTAGACTCTTACACATAGGCTACTATGAAGGAGGAATGCTTCCATAGACTTATTAGCTGCCTGAAGAAAATTTAAGTGTATGGTTTTTAAAAAGTCATCTGAATAAGACATCAGAACTTATTTCACTTACTTAAGTGTTGCCCCAAAACATAAACAAGCAACAAGAGGACTGTAGAGATTACTGTATTGGCCTGCTCCTACCAAAGATAACTACAACGAAGTAATTAGAGTGCAGTATATAGAGGGTAACATGGTATTTTCATTCTAGCACTGCGGGAGATCAGTGTAAACTCTACAGTACGAATGTTCCATGTGAAGCAGTGAGTGGTGTAAGAACCAAACAGGCTCAAAAAATTTTAATGGGTATTTTAATGATACAATAATCCTTAAAAGCTTTAACTTGTTGAAAATGTAGGCCAGGTGAATGACAGGGTTGCATGTATTCATATTTTAATCGCTTCACTTACACTCTCACTGCAGAAGAAAAACCTGGCCAATTGGCGCAACAGCTGACACATCATACAGAATGGCAGCACAATACTGCCAACACTGGAAAAACATCACTTGTGTAGACATGAACAATGAATTAACAGCTGCCAGCATTAACATCCAGAGAGGAGAGTTACAGAGAAGTGGAAACATAATTGCAGCAGGCTAACCAGCTAGTGTAATAAAATGTTTACATGCAGACCTAAATGCAGTGAAAACTGGGCTAATGTAAGGGAGAGGAGGACAAAAAACATGAAAATCTTCATAATTTGTTTATCCATTATATACACTGTAAAAAATAAACCGTAAATTTTACGGTAAAATACCGGCAGCTGTGGTTGCCAGAATTGTACCGTAAAAAATACGGTAGCAAAGTTATTGGTTTTACAGGATTTAACCAACTGTACTGTATACTTTACGGATGTTAACAGTCTAATTAACATACATATGTTGCTATACAAACAGTTTATATGCATCAAAAATAGTTTATGACAGTCTTTTTTAAAGTTCACAACTGTCTAAATTAAAGGTTTAGGTTTTAATAATTACAGCTCATTACTAGGGAAGTTCACAACTGTCTAAATTAAAGGTTTAGGTTTAATAATTACAGCTCATTACTAGGGGTGTAATGGTTCAGTACGGGGCATTCAGCTCATTACAAATTAAACAAATCATAAAAAGTACTTATTTGTTTGAAATAACATTAACAGAGCTATTCAGAAGATATTGTTAAACTACTAACATTGATGCATACATCTGGAAATTCCAGCAATGGGGTACATTAGCAATATCACCAGCAAAGGCTTTATTCACTTCGGTGCTGGAACTAAGCTTAAGTACACAGGTCTACCAGGATACACATCCACGGTAGCCTTTGTACCATAAAACAAAACACATAAAACTTCTCAAAACACATTCCCAAACACAATAACACACCAAATAACCACAGTAACGCCATTTCCCTCCAAGTACACAAAATAATCCCCACAACAACAATAAACAACAACAATCAGAATATCCCTTGTGGGAGCAGTGCATGCTGGGATATCCCCCCACATGTTTTGTGGAGTTTAATCCTGTAGCATTTATAAGGTATTTTAGTGTTAAATTTACAGACTTTTTTTACAATGTAATGTCTTACTCTGTAAAACTAATTGCAAAGTTTTTCACTGTAAATTCTATGGTTATCACATGTTTTATGGAATACAGTTTAATCCTGTAGCATTTATACGGTATTTTAGTGTTAAATTTACAGACTTTTTTACAATGTAAGGTCTTACTCTGTAAAACTAATTGCAAAGTGTTTCACTGTAAAATCTATGGCTATCACATGTTTTTTGGAATACGGTTTAGTCCTGTAGCATTTATACGGTATTTTAGTGTTAAATTTACAGACTTTTTTTACAGTGTACTATAATATATTATTTATAATTTGAAATTTGGAGAAAAAAAACATTAGCAAACTCTGGCATCTGGCTTGCCATTTATGCTAAACTATACCCACCCTAAAACAAACAAGCAGAAACAAATGACAGAAAATGGTTGGTATCCCCTCTTTACACAAATGGAATATATTCCCACGTGATGACTGTTAAATGTCTACATGTGTCTATCTCTCTGTCTCTCTATCTCTCTGTCTCTCTCTCTCTCTCTCTGTCT
>JBBKCR010000101.1:20145999-20163881 GCA_037577295.1 Ladigesia roloffi
AGCTCTGCTTTAACAATAAATCCGGATCTGTCACAGACCCAGGGCGGGGCGAGCGCCGAGAGGGGAAATCTACATCGTCCATATCGTTGCTTTTTTCGATAGTAATATCTGTAAAGTTCATATCTAGATATAGATACGATAAAGATATATCTTTCAGCCGTAGTATTAATTAAAGTTCTGTTTTGTTTGTTTTAAAGTAAATTCCCAGTAAATACATATAAACTAGCTACATCACACCTTGACTGATTTTAGTTGACTTTACTTCAATATACACCTTTTATATGACGCTGCTGCCAATGAGAACCTGGAGACTGGATATATTTTTGAACACGCTTGACCTGGTTAATTATGGAACGTAAATAGCGTTTTTGAGAACACTTCTGGTAGTTTGGAAATACCAAATATTCAAAGCCTGCTGCTCAGGCCAACTTTTCAAGAGCTAAAGAATAAACCATGATGTTTCGTCAATGTAGAACATGGCGGGGGCTTGACCATGATGATGTAAAGGAAAGATTAAGGGAATTAATTCAGTAGTTCGGCAGCTGCAGTGGCTCACCTGTGCTACTGAATTTACTCTATTTACCTCGGAATCTACTGTCATTCCTTGATATGATCAATGGGCCTTTGTTTTTTCACTTGGTTCTTGGCCAAAGCCAAATTAAAGTACCACTATAATTTGGCTCTGTGCCTCTGAAAACAACCAATCTGCAACAATATTGCCCCTGAAAGCTTCACACCCCAGTGCAGTTTGGGTCATGTCATTTTTCTCCCTCTTTGTTCTAGTGCCGGGTTGCACAATCTCAGTCCTGGTACACTGTTTTGATAGGTCCCACACTCAAACACATTCACTAACCTGGTAATTAACAGATGAGCTGAACCAGGTGTGTTTGGGTGAAGAAATCACCAAACCGTGCTGGATTCTGGCCCTCCGGGATCACAGCAGTGCGCCCCTGCTCTAGTGGAAAAACCTGCTGGTGCAATAATTTGGAAGGGGACACCCACCCACTGTGTTTTATCAAATATGATTGCACACAGTGATAATACACCTCTCGTTCCATTTGCCTTGATTACGCCTGATTCCAGGGCTCCACCTGACCTCACTCTCGGTAACAAAACTCTAAAAGATGTTTTCCGCTGCCCGAGAGGAGCAATAATTGGCAGCGAGTATGGAGCTAACGAGGGAAACCTGAAGGCCGAGATTCAGGGGGAAAACCCAAACCTCCATATGTGTAGGAGTGGAACAGCCCCCCCCCAAACACACACTCCCCCAAACCTCGACTGCTGGCTGCTTGGGCCTGGTCAACTCTCATTATGCTGAAGGGGGAGCAGAGGGCTCCTGACAGCTACTTGGCTTGGGCAGGGGTTACCCACAGGGACAGGGACATACCTGTGGCTATCTGTGTGTGTGTGCACGTGTGTGTGTGTGTGTGTGTATGTGCTTGCTCTGCACAGGGGCATTGCCACACAGTAGCAGTGCCAGACCTTGTCTCTCTACAAACCCTAATAATAACAGGCCTCTCTTGCCTTCGGGCTGCATGCTGTTGCATATCAATGAGCTCCAGCACTTTGCTTTTCCAAGTTTAGGTGTATGCATATATGTGTGTGTGTGTGTGTGTGTGTGTGTGTGTGTATGTGTGTGGGAGGGAAAGCATGGTGTAGGGGAACTGAACACAGCCGTGTATGTGAGCATAAACCTGAGAGCCACTTCTGCCACTGCCAGGACCCGACTGACCAGGAAGTTTTAGAGACCCAATGTGACTGAGGTCTCCTGTGTCTATCTCTCTCTCTCTCTCTATCTCTCTCTCTCTCTCTCTCTCTCTCTCTCATTCTTGCTTCTCCTTTCATTTTTTCACATGTGTTTCTTATAAAAGCCTGAGCGTCTGGCCTTGCATAAATGTTTTCAGTGCGTTCCTTTTGGGACCGGCTCTGTCTTTACTGCACGGGCTAATCAGCTGTAAATTCTGTTTTAAGAAGGAAAGGAGAGGGAGGGAAGGAGTTAACCCGCCGAGGCCCATTGCACAATAACTCTCTCAAAGGAGAGGACAAGGGAGGGAGGGGGTCAAAAGTAAGAGAAACAGAAAGAAGGGGAAAAAAGCTCTGGGGTTTGACAAATGATCTAATAAAGGGGCAGAAGGATTACAGGCGGGTCGCCTGTTGGGAAGAGGAAGTGGCATGGTAAATATTTTTAAAGGCTGTCAATAAATTTGCAGTGTTGTGCTAAGTGTGTCTTCTATAGGAGCCCATCTGGAGAAGTATTGCATTACAGATGTGTACTCACCTCAGAATATGATACCTAGCAAATATAACAAGATCATTTTTTAATTGTTTAGTATTTTATTGTATATATATTTTCAATGATAATTAAAAAATTATATTTAGATTGCTAAATAATTAAAAAAACATATTTAGATTGCTGTGCAGCTTTTAAATTCTTAATTTTAATTCTGATACACGAAGATGGAAATACAGTGATATCCAGTAAGTGTGTTGATCCAAAAAAGGAAAAAGTAAGTAAAAAGTCTGTCAAGCATTGAAACATTTAATCCATTTGCAAATAACATTTAACCCATGTGAAGGTATGCACTTCCTGTGCCTGCATCTCAAAGAAGCTCAAAGTGTTTTACAAAGAGAAAGGCACATATACAGAAAAAGAGAAGAACAAAACAGAAAATAATTAAAGTACTCTAAAGTGAAAGAAAATGTAAAAAAAATCTGAAAATAACAACAAAATAAAGTTATTAGCCAGAAAATGCCCAGAAAAAACATGAAAAAATAGTTAAATAAATGATGCACATTAAATGATACAGCATGTATTAAAATGTGAGAAAAATCATGTTAAAATATAAACTCATGTGGCAAATTGACAGCATTGTCTTTAACCGAAATAAATTCTTATTTGGTTCCATTTGTGTGTTTTAGTCAGTAGATTTCCTCTTCTTTTACAAAGCACAAGGAAACACAGTAGAATATACCTGGAAACCAGTTGTGTGCTATCGATGTAAGAGATTAGATTGAAAATCACTGGAGTATTTAGGGCTTTGGAAAAAAATCTTTCCTGTATACAAGTACCGCAAAAATATCCAGAGGAAATAAGAGTAGTTAGCATGTTTGTTTCCACAACTTAATGGTTTGACAATGGCTCGACCACTCTCTTGAATAAGGATAAATCTGCGTCGGCCTTCATTTGGCATTTCTATTTGCATCATTTTGGGAAGTTTTATGTTCATGTTTATGGATGGTTCTAAAAATCGTATAGGTTGAATGATGTCATCAAAATGGAGGAAATGCTTCTTATTTATGCAGTCATTATTTTATGCCTGAAACACTGAATGCATATCACAGTCGAATTTTGATATGTTTATATCTGTAGTGCAATAAGAATAAATGCAACTTACCTCTTGTTTGATAACATGTAAACATATGATTGTGAAATCCGAGTGTGGAAAATAATTGCTGGTGATTATGTAATTGCTGGGACAGGCTTACCCCGTGAACTAGCACCTTGTAAACTGCATGCCTAAAACACATGCCCCAAACCATAGCAAGCTGTAAAGTACATTTAAATAGACTCGCTTATGTGGTTTTTGGCCCAGTATGACACAGTTATCTATAAAAATAGAAAAAAATGCAGGCTTCGAGACCACGTAGGCAAGTTTATTTGACCTAGCAAGACTTGAAATGGCACAAAATAAATCCAATACAATTAATCACATAGCACACATTAAACCTCTGCGCAGCATTCGCACCACGTGCATTGAAATTGTTCTCAGCAGGATCCGGCACACGCCCTCTCAGCTGGCTGCGTTCTTGCATGCGGGCCTTCGTGCCTGTAAAAGTCACTAGCTCTCCTTTTCCCACACCATTCATCCTGGCTTGTTAGTCATCAGTCTATTAAATCTAATTTAAGCAGTTCACCTGTGCTAGCCAGGGGGCAGTTGTTTCCTGGGGACGACCCCGGTTGAGTGATGTGTTGATGAGGTAAGAAAGATGGCCGGGGGTCAGGCCTGTAGACACTTGCTCTGACGCCCAGAGAACGGAGTGTTTCATTAAGAGAGATAAGGGTGGCGAGCTACAAAGGGCACAGATGATGGAGAGGTTTAATTTTCTGCACTGCTCACTATGTCTTTTTCGTTCTTTTTCACTTTTGAATCTTGGATTTTTTGATTGAAGGGGAAATCCTCCAATTTTGCAAAATTCACAGCAGACGTAAACAAAGTAGTTTAAGGGGGTATGTTCCATTCTAGAGACGTTTGTAGTGTCTGTTCACAGTGGGGAAACGCCTGTAATGCCTGTTATGCAATACAAATGACTTCTCAGGATGTTATTGAATGAAATGCTTATGAATATGCTTCCTGATGCCTTAGATTTATGATTGTTTTATGATCATTTTGAGAAGGTTTTGGCCTAAATATTTATTTTTCAATTAACTATGGAGGTTTTGGTGCTTACTTTTTGAGGTAAAATAACCCCAAAGAAAACATTTTCTTTCATATTTATCACTACTACAGCATCATCAACATTACTTGTAAAAAAAAAAAGGCTATATTATGTGCAAAATGTTTCCCTACCATGAATCATTTCACATTAGACCACTCTAAACAACTTGGTTTCCATCTCAATGATGGAACTATGCAGAGGGTTTGAAAAGTTAATAGAATTCCACTTTAATAAGGGACAATTCTCATGGATGGTCTCTTTCTTCCAATATTGAGTTACCATACTCCAGCATTTTATCTTAATCTGCAGCTTATGGTCAATTACCATGGACATTAATTTCCTTGAGCTCTGTTATGGGTTTGCACTCTGTGTTTGCGCTCAACTGGCTTTCTGTCCTTTTATAAGTGCATGGCAATTGTCTGTGGTAATGGACTGCAACAGATGCAACAGGCAGACACTAGGGTAAAAAATGCTGTTTTTTTTTATTTAGCTCACCCTAAGATGCTCAAAGTACTCCATTATTCCAAAGACCCATCTATAATAAAAAGGAATTTTGAGGCTTCATATGCCACAAAATGCAGTGAATGAATTTCTGTTCTAAAAGAGATCCCAGCGTTGTAGATAAAGTAGAGCCAGACAGTTCAATCCAACCATCAGAGTCCTGAATGAAAATAAACTCCGCATTACTGCACTGGGTGTTCACCCAGACACACATTTCTGACCAGAGAACGAAAACAAAACAGGGCAGTAAATTCAATTTCAAGACCTCCCTGCCTTCACACTTCACCAGGAAAAACTGTCAAGTGCTAATTCACTACAATTCCCGCCCAAGCGTCTGCACACGCACTTCATTAAAGCCGCCACAAATAAAATACCTCCTGTGTGAAACAGAGTTTAAAGAAGTGCCCAAGCAGTGAGGTCAAGGGCTGACTGACTGAATCGGGGCTGAATATTTGGCCGAAAAACGCAGCATAATTACAGTCGAATGGAATCGTCGTGACAATGGCTAATGCTGGCATTTATACGTATCCTGGGTGAGCATAATTTACTAAGGCATTTCCTAAGCTTAATGATCCATGTATGTGAATTGATCTGTGAATTATAAACGTCTTGCCAGCTTCCATACCACGTCATCAGTCTGTACTCACACACACACACTCACACACTCACACATACACACACCTTCCCTGTGTAGATCAGAGCAGCAGAGGATGTGGGCTGTTTCCTCCCATTAAGCGGGAGGTTGAGGACATTCTTGCTCAATGAGCCGTCCCTCCAATCCCTTTTTCCTTTTTTTTTCTGTATTTGTTAAGCACTGGGAATAACGTCACACCTAATCCACTGAATTGCGCCTGTGCCTCCTAGCTGCCTCCCAGCTCCCAGATACTGTTTCATTAACTCTGGCCTGTGCTGTGGTCACGCTAGCGGTAGCTGAGGAACCGCACGGTTGAGGTGGGCTCTCTCTCCCTGAACCCCCGCCGATGAGCTGAGCTCCTCTTGAAGGCTCCATAGCGAGACGCAGTGCCCAGCATTCAGTTCCTTTCAGCACCTTCTTCTTTAGCTACTTTTACTTCTTTGCAAATCTCTGTCTACCACTTCATTCTGCTCTCCAGCTCCTGGGTCAGCACCAGGTTCTTGATTTCTTGGCTCCACGTTCAAGATTTTTCTGCTCCCCTGCATTCTTAAAAAGGCTCCTAAATGGTTCTTGGCGTTGGAGTTCTCTGAAAACACCGTGAATTAATGTAGAGAGTCTTTAAACATTTTCCTTGACCCAAGATAAACCAAGGCCTGGAGTAAACTGAAATTTTCACCATTGTTATTAACATTCACTTCTATGGCATCACACCAAAGTCATGTGACTCCTCCAGTTCATTTTTCTACCACATAATTTTATTTTCCGAGTACTTTCTGGAGAGTTTTATCTTGACTATATTTTATATTATACTTTGTTTCTCTATTTGTTTGTTTCACCTGGGATCAACTTTTTTCGGATTCTTATTCTTTTTAAAGATGGTAAAGTAAAAAATGGAATTTACTGTATTTTCCATGTGGACTTTGATGTGCTTTGATGTTCAAATGATGCTTATTTACTTCATAACTCAAGCTAAGAGGCAATCATTGCTAACACTAGAAGTCCAATTGTTTTTGCGTGAATTCATTCCCCAAAATTCTCATAACTGTTTCAAATCATATACAGCTCTTTATTAAGCTGGCACAGACTCGTCATGAAAAACATACATGAGTGCAGATACAGTGGCTGTGTGAGCAGCACCATACACATTTGCAATATAATGTGCAGTTTTTTATTGGGTACTAAACTATTTCCTCCTTTCCAATAACTTATTATTATGTGCAATAGTTTTACCAAATATCAATGTTTTTGTCAGTGTTCCTGATCTACTACTGATCTCCATTATGTAGAAATATCTACTCAGTATAGAGAGCATCTCCAAACCACCATTTGTGTGTTTAGTAAATGATTTAACTGTAAGTTATTGATATATAGCATTAAAAAAATGTGTATATATCACACTGTATTTGTATAGAGATTTTTTCTGCAGGTTTATATTTTATATTATTTGTGTCACTATGGGTCTGTTTGTATGTGCAGTCGTAACAAAAGCAGTTTCCTCTGGGATCTGTGATCACTGATTAGTACTCTGATGTAAAACAACAAATTTATGGCTGAAAATGGTGAAATTTCCTGCTGGTATGGTTTGATCCATCTGCAACTGATGTTATATTGGAGTTCACTGCTTCCACAGTTTTTTTGTGGATTGTGGACACTTTAAATGAAAGCAGGAGTAAATTCACAAGCAAAGCTTCAGATACATGATGAAAACACATACTCCTATTAAAAACATAAATAACATCACGGTATGACGTACTTTGAGATATAATACAGAGCAAACTGTGGCCGGTCACTGTGGACACACTTTGTAGACTGCTGGGTCTCACATGACACCACTGAGAGGGGTGAAACAACCATCACAATAATGGAAGAACTTGATCCAAGACCAACCCTCTTCAGCCCTGCTGTTGTCTGAAAAGTTCATTACCATAAGTCATATGGTATCCTAAACCACATTTGCAAGTCTACACCACCTCAGTGAAAAGTTGGATGTGGTCTAAGAGGGTAGACAGAAGTTTTGCCAATGTAATTATAGACATGACTGTTGACTACATCTGGGGTGGGTGGAAAATTGTGCAAATTTGAGTTTTCCTCAAACCATTCCTTTAAGAGAGTGCAGTGTTCTTATTGTTTTCCAGAAGTAGTTCTTTTATTTTCAATTCTTCTTCTTCTTCTTCTTCTTCTTCTTCTTCTTCTTCTTCTTCTTCTTCTTCTTCTTCTTCTTCTTCTTCTTCTTTCTCTTCTTCTTCATCTTCTTCTTCTTCTTCTTCTTCTTCTTTCTCTTCTTCTTCTTCTTTCTCTTCTTCTTCTTCTTCTTCTTCTTCTTTCTCTTCTTCTTCTTCTTCTTCTTTTTCTTCTTCTTCTTCTTCTTCTTCTTCTTCTTCTTCTTTTCCTTCTTTGTCTTCTTCCAGTATCTATCCAGTATCCTTTTACTTGTCACTGGTCACCATAAGCAACAGCAAAAACACTTGCAATGCATCCTAACCAAATACATTACTTAAGCAAGCCCACACCATACCCCAACACCTCACTAAATCAAGCCAGTGCCAGTTCCAATTACCGTCAACTTGCTCTGTGCCCCAACGGGGGAATGCCTGAGTCTGGGGTTTCATAACCAGACTCAACCTATAGAACCTACATTGTTTTTGTCCTTCATTTTGGAGCGCTAAAACCTTCAGTTGAAGGAAAATTGTTCAAAAGGTCTTGAAACAAGAAGTGACACAAACTTCAAATGTGCTTTCAATGGTGTTTCTGGTAGCCTGTTTCTTATAACTGTTGCATGCTTTTCATCTCCTTTCTCTCTCTATCTTTTTTGCTTTCTCTCTCTTTCTCTCTCTCTCTCCCTCACTCTCTCTCTCTCGGCTAAGTGCAAACTGCTTTGCAGTTCGTTTGCTTTGGCAGGTCCCTCAGGTTTGTGGTTTTATGCATAAGCAGATGCTCAGGGAATCAAGGCTGTGCACTTCTTTCAGTCTCACTTAATCCAGCTCAAAGAAGGGACTGTGAGTCAGTCTGCTTCTTTGATGAGATGAGCTTTTCCTAATCAGAATAGTTAGTCAGACACAGGCTTCCCTCAGAGCTTTTCCACCCTCCCTACCTGCCACGTTTGCTGTGCCCCTTCTCTATGGAACAATAGCCTTGTACTGCTTATAATACATTTGTGTGTGGAAAATTGGATGTAAATTAAATGTTCTGCTACTCTTCAAACCAGCAAAATGAATTTAACAACTAAATCATGATGGCAATTGCAAAATTTGCGCATATATTTTCTCACTCTGGGCAATATTACTGAATGTGTCATCCCCAATCACATGCTGCTAACTTCATTTGCACTCAGGGAGTAAACACGATGTCACTTCCAGAACACCTGAACTATACATTATGTCACTTTTTTAACTAATTGCACTAATAGTGATATTTTATTACTGTTGCCTTAGATATAGTCACTTTGTTAGCTTATTTGATATTGTATTTTGCACTATTCTAGTGTTCTGTTCTTTAGAACCCTTATTTACTCCTATCCTCTTGTTGCATTGAGCATGTATAAGACAAAATAATTTCCTTCGGGATAAAGAAAGTTCTTTCTTATTTTATCTTATATTCTGTAGCACAGAAGGCAGGAAAACTTCACATCCAAGGCTCCATGGCAAATTTCATAATCCAATGGAATCTGTTGCTTAAACGGGATTCTGGCAGTTTTTAAAATTTTTGCAAAATTATGTGGTTATGATGTAAATAAAACCACTTGGAGTGTTTTTCTCTCAGCAGTACTGATAGGAACCAGGCATCTGAAGCACTTAATGCCTCTGAGAAGCTCACAGAAATATACTGCATATTCTGATTATGAATGGTGGATCAGACATTGTTTTTCATGGCTCTGGCATGACGTTAAAGGTTTGAAATTGTTTTTCATTCGTTCATGATGGATGTGCAGCAGTGTAATACAAATAGTATAGTGTACCGAGAGCACATGTAGGTTCACTGGTGGTTTGGAATAAATATAAAAGTTAGATTCGTGCCATAGTCCTTCTAATACTTTTCAGTGCTGAAAAGAAAGCTGAATCGGCATGTTGTTCTGCAATCTTTCATATCAGACCACCCTGAATTACTTTGTTTATGTCTCAGTGATTGAATCATACAGAAAAGGTTGATGAGTTTTCCTCTTTAAATATTGTATATGTAGGCCAAAAAAAAAAAATACTGTATTGAAAAGTACTATATAAACTACATTAAACAATTCTTAATAATAAATAAATTAACAAATGAAGTAAACAAAAATAACATTATTATTATTATTATTATTATTATTATTATTATTATTATTATTATTATTATTATTATTATAGTATGTTAAAATAATTAATTGTAACAAGAAAAATTCAGTTTCAATATTTGCATATAAGTATATATAGAACCAATAACATCATTTAATTTGATATTTGTGTTTACAAAGGGATCACATTCTGTCAGTCAATCCAGTGTTTTGAAGTTTTCCCTTGTTTTGTTGTGGCAGCCCCATCATCATCCTGCAAGCCCTCAGGCTGTTGTCTGACATCTCCAGTCCTAAGCCCTTAAACTCTGTGGAGTGCTGTTTAGAACCCGCGCCCCTGTGTTCATCGATTAATGGTTCCACTTGCTATTCAAAAACAAATAGCGGCAACTTCCCCTGGAATCCGAGTCAAAACAAGCGCAGGCCGAGCATGTCCGCAGCACCCTGGCCAAATCAGCACCAGATGTCTCCTAAACCGTTCTTCTGCTCTCCTCTCACCTCCCCTTTTCCTCCGTCCCTCCTTCCTGTCTGGAATTCCACATTCCGTGTGGATGGGGATATGTGGTAGTGGTGGTGCTATGGGCACCCTGGAGGCCTCTGCTCTTGACGATTTATTTAGTGGGATTTTAAGGCAAGCCCTTATATGTTCCTTCTTATCAGGGTTGAGAAATGACCATGGTCTGCATCACATCGCAATACACACTCATACACACACACACACACATACAAACACACACACATGCATGGAGCATTGCCGGGAATTTGGCCAAACCAAGGGAAAAGTTCGTCTTTGCAAAAACTCCTCACATTCTCCACCTGCATTACTCAGCGCAAGCCTATTCATTTGAGTCCCAGCCAGCCTCCGCATATCTCCACCAGGAGCAAGCGAGAGAGAGTGTGATTCTCGGCCAAAGAGGCAGCAAATCGCCCCCTTCAGCCCACCCAAAGCCATCCAGCACCCTGCCTGTCGACACACACCATTCACACTGTTCCCTCAGCCAGGGAGAGAAGACTAATTTACTTTTCCACTTGAATGCAGTAGGAAAACAACTGCCCTGCAGTGACTAAACAAAGCGGCCACTCGAGAGATGATAGAAGCTCTTCTGAAAGCTCTCTCTACCCTCAGCTAGCCTTTAAGTCTGAGGACATTTAGTGAGAGAATACACACACACACGTACACACACATGCACGAATACATACTGTCAGACTGTGTGAAAAAAAGAGGAAAAAAGAGCTTCCAATATTGTCTTTAAGGCTCAGGAGTGACTCAGGGCTCCACTATGGGTCCACTGAGAGTTTCAACAAAGCGAATGAGTCAGAGTGTTTGAAGTCTGAGAGGGGTTGATGGCTTTGAATTTATGACTTTTCCCCCCTTTTACACCCCTTCAGCTCACATGTAAAAGTGGCCACTGGTAGGCAGGCTGTTGTGGAGGCACTCTAGTGTCATGTATTGATGACAGTGCCTTTGAGGTTGGCAGTTATTCATCCTGGCAAGATTTTCAAACCTTCCAACCCCGTGGTGCTATTTGTTATTGTTGCTAATCCCTATATTAAATCAAACTCAGCTGAGACATTCCATTCATTTTCTTACTTTCTTTCTTTTTTTTTTTTCAAAAATAAGCCAGTTTCCGAGCTTCTTAATGAAGCTGCCACAGTACTGCGGACATTTTCCTCGGTTAGACTCTCTACATTCCTCCAATCAGAGTGTTAGGACTGTGGATGCCTATTCCAGCGGGGGCTGATGATTTGGGACACTTGTGGGAAGGAAAAGCTCTCATTGCTGGGGATCAGCTTGTGTAAACATTCAGGTTAATGAAGCTCACTGCCCCTAATCCCCTCTTTCCCACTCGACCCCCCCTCTTCTAGCTTAATCCAACTGCACAACCCCAACCTGTCAATCAGCTCGCCCTAGGGCATGTGTGTGTGTGTGTGTGTGTGTGTCTGTTTGTCCACATGTGAGCTTGGGGGGTGCATCAAGGGTGAATTGTGGGCCCAAGTCTTGCTCGGATCCAGATGAGGACTAAGAGGTCCACGCTTGTGAGTAAGTACACGACACTAATCAAGTCCACATGATGGCAGTTTCAACTGAGACTTTTCTGCAGCACCAGAAACACTTACATCACGACCTGCTGCTCCGGGCTTCACACAGAGGACATTTATAGGGATGGTAATGTGACTTTCCTGCCACACATGAGGACAAAAGTGAGAGATGAACAATATATTTGTGGTTGCGGCTATTGTTGTTGTTTACAATGCCGTTTTCAATTTAAGTGACCCACAGTTTCACATTGCCTCTGTTGTTGATATAATCACACAAAATTCATACAAAAATTAAAAGTCTAACCTATGCCGACCCCAAAAAACACTTTTAACGTTTTGATATGACAGTGATAATACATACCTGAAAGTGTGCCCCGGGTTGTCTCGTGAAGTACGTTCTGGCCTTTCTGTGCTTAAGGGAGGTGCTTGAGAACACACAAGGTGCAGATTCTGGCAATAAATGTAAGTCTAGGATGCTAACTCCTTCACTTCCTTGCTAAAAAGAACAACATTTGCCTTAGGGAAGTTAAATTAGGCCACGGCTTCTCCGTTTTCACCGTATCGTTTCCAAATCACTGCAGTTGTGTGTCAACCCCGTCTTATCTTCCCCGTTTGGTCTTTAAAGAATTTTACAGCCATCAAAGTTGCACATGAGTCTAAACACAGAATGTGCTGTTTTTTTATTGGGTACTAAACTATTTCCTCATTTCCAATAACTTATTATTATGTGCAATAGTCTTACCATGTGAAATATTAATGTTTTAGTCAGTATTACTGATCTACTACTGATCTACTACTGATTTTTTCACTTTTTCTTCAGAAAATTTGCCTTTTAGCTGACAGGTTTATCGAGATTTTTCAGTGTTCAAGGCACACCCTAAGCATTAGTCCGTAAAATTACGACATTATTGAGACATCATTTTGAAAGAAGAATGAATGTCCCTGTTATTTGTTTTTTTTTTTAAGAAAAGAGAAAAGAAAGGGCAACTCATTTTGCCATCGTTTGCATGACTAATAGCTTGGGTATTGCAGTAACATCTTTGTCTGTCCTCTGTCTATGTTCTCACACTTCTCCCTTTTCTTTTCATCTTTATTTTCTCTCTCTCTTTCTCTCAAGCTCTCTCTCTCTCTTTCTTTTCTCCCTCTCTCTCTCTCTCTATGTTCATTTTGGGAGAGGAAGAAGGAGGGAGTGTTTTATTAGAGCACAGTTATTGTGATGAAGTTGATTTATGAGCAGGCCATGTCTCTCTTTTCACTCATTCCCTCTGTTCTCGTAAATCAGACGAGTGCAGAGCTCTTGGCGCTTCGCCACTCGTGCCAGAGAGACACCTTAGGGGAACAGAGGAAGCCAAAACGCCCTGAGACCTTGCCTCTGCTTTCATATCACTACGTTTTATCCTCCGTTCCATCACTATCCGCAGAAGTTGTTACATGCATCGATGTCCCCCTCCCTTTTGTGCCCCAACCCTCTTTGCTTTACACAAAGGAAATGCTATCACAGTTTACCGCCTTCCTGTGTCTCAGTTGGAAGTGATGTCGTGCATGAGGTTCTCACAAGCTGGCCATGATACGACCACCGAGGCTTAAAGGAGCTCGCTGCTGTCTGACTTTGAACCTTTTAGACCTAACAGGAATTTTGTGCAACACTCTAGTTAAAGGCTGCATATCATGACAATCCGCAATTCCTTGTCTTATTTTTAAACAAAATAATTTAATGTCGAATATAAACACTGCTGAACGTTTAGAATGTATCATTTAACCCCCAGTCCATGCAATTCATTTATTTGCACTAGCAGCTAAACAGCCTATTGTTAATTAATTGCAATTACAGTGTCAGCAACACGAGCTTCTTTACATATATTAGTCCTTCCAGCCTGCAGCAGACTGGCCCTACCTATTTATGAAGTTGAAGGCTGGACTGCTTGTTGAATAAAGCTCAAAAAGAGCAGGCAATTGATGTAGAATTCATTTGCATATGCCGCATTTAAAGGCACATTACCCAAAAACAGTGGGTTGAGCTTAGAAAACAAAAAAAAACCCCACAAAAAAACATCAGGAAATTAAATTAAATTCAAGAAAACATAAATGATTCCGTAAGAAAGGTTTAAGTAAAACTCAGTGACCTCTTTTGAAAGTTGACTGTTAAAATTAATCATTAAATTCTAGTTGTGATTTTAAATGAATTTCTATATAAGTGACATATTTGGTCAAATGACTAGATTCATCTGCATCTAAGCTCTCAAAACTGAACATATACATAACATGTTATAAAACAAGTGTCAACAAAGGTTTATTATTGCTATTTGAAAATATAGCACCTCTGATTTAGAATATCTGTTTATTAAAAATACAGAATTGATGACAAAACTTACTTTCACATTAAGTTTAAGCCTGCAGCATTGACAGAATTGAACTGATTTTTGATAAAGATATAAAAGGTTAATAGAAATTAATAGAAAAATAAGCTAGTGGTCAAATAATAATGTATAAAAACTAAACACAAAGAGTATGAGGGTTTCATAGCCACATCCATATCAATGCATGGAATCATCAATGATAAATTGACTTGACGAGTGAATCAGAATCAGAATCAGAACAAGGTAAGGCATTAGGGTCAATCTGATTCCCTGTATATTTCTTTTTCCAGGAAATATATGGAGAGGCCTATCAATAAGATTTATGTGGAAAACCAAGCAATGACATGTTATAAATGAGCAAAATATTTTAGAAAGCATATCATACTGAGGCATTTTATGCATTTCTACATGTTAGGTAAAAAAAACTTTCTGTTAATTAAAAGCAGCTGCATATATTCACCCTCATTTTGTTCATGAAAGGGTCTGATATGAAGAGCACGTTTTCCCTAAATAATGAATTTACTGTGTTCTTTTGTAAACAACTGCTAAAATCACAGCCTGAAACTCTTTTCATCCCCAAGCCCTTTTAAATAAGATCTGAGTGCTGATTAGTACTGAAAGCACAACAAGGGGATAAAATGAGTGGGATTTGGCCTTTTTATTGCAAGCTGACAAAGAAACATGCTTGCCTGTGTGTATGAAGGATGATTAAGTAGTAAAAAGAAGCAGGAGAGAAAGAGGGGAGCAAATTACAGCCCTCAAGAGTGAGAGTGAGGGAGACGAAAAAAACGGAGGTGGCTTGGCCAGCAGATGTAAAAAGGGGCTTTTCTATGCCATGGTGGAGAAGCCGGTGCCCAGATCATGAAGTGTTGCACCTCTGCTTCTGGTAGCCCAGCGCCAATATCAACATGGCAGAGATACACAACCAGATCCAGAGCCACGGACCCTGACGGCCGCTCCACCATCAAGCCGTCAGAGTGGGGATGACATGGCCTGTCTGGACTTTCTGGGCCGGCCATGGCTCGGCCCCCTCACCAGGGTCTTTATGGAGGGCCCCAACAGTTATTATTTCTATTAACAGGCATTTTATTCTCTAACCCTGATGCCAGCGTTCATTTTCACACAGCTGGTTCTGCTCAGACGGTGCATGTTTGCTTAACTTAAGAGGTGCTTTGCAAAATGCCGACTGATATTTTCCCTTCAGCATCCCCTCTCCTCTACTCTCCCCTCCTTTCCACACCTCTCCTCCTCTCTCCTCCTCTCTCATTTTTCTTCTCCTTACCTCTCCTCCTCCTCAATCCTCTCCTCTCCTCTCTGTTCCTTTATTCTCTTCTCATCTCCTCATCTCCTTTCTTCTCCTCTCCTCTCTGCTCTTCTCTTCTTATCTCCTCTCCTCACTTCTCCTCTCCTCTCATCTCCTCCTCTTCTCTCCTCTTCCCTATTCTCCTATTCCCTACTCTCCCCTCCCCCTTCCCTCCTCTCCTGCTCTCTCCTCTCTCTTCCTTTCCTCTCCTCCTCCTCTCTGCTCTTCCCTTCTCCTCCCTTCTTATCTCCTCTCCGCTCCTCTTTCCTTCTCTCCTCTTCCCTACTTTCCTCTCCCCTTCCCTCATCTCCTCTTCCTTCCTCTTCTCTGCTCTCTTCTCCTCTCTACATTTCTTTATTCTGTCCTCTCCTCTCCATTTCTTTATTCTGTCCTCACCATCCTTATTCCTTGCCATTTTTTTCTTTCTTTTTCAGTGCTGACTAAAATTACCCTTGAATTACCCTTTAATAATCTTGGCTCTTTCTGCAGGCTATGTTGAGTGCTTGCCTGCTTTTCTCTCTGGATGATGACAACAGAGCTCGGAAGAACATAGATCTCAACCCAGAAACCAAAGACCAATTAGAACCGAGTACGCTCTACAACTGGGGATTTGAATGGCAAATTGGGATCAGTTTTATTTCAGTAAAGTATAATAATAGAAAGCCAATATTCTAATTTCATTTGCATTCAATATTAAAATAAAGGTGCCACAAAGAGTTGTTGGAATGTTGGAAAAGCACATTTGTGTTTCCTGGATAACCAAATATTTTAAACAACCAAAGGGGTTTTTGGCACAGTGCCATAGAAGAGCCATTTTTTGTTGCCTGGAAACTAATAAATGGTGGTTTGAGGAACCATTTAAATGGAATTGATGAGATTTTTAGTATAAAAACTCTTAAAACATCAACATTTATCTGAAATACAGGTTATTTGAAAATCCTTTATATTGTTGTAGAACTCTTTATCAATGTAGAATTTACACCTTATTCAAACATGGTTCTTTACAGAACTATTGTGGCACTTGTTTATTGTTTGTGACTTAAAAAGGACCTAAAATATGCATTATTCAAAATTCTCAATTTGAATGAATTTTTGCTTTTCAGGACAAGGACTGGTGCTAATTTAAGAAATCACATTGGTAAAAGCTGAACAATATTTTAATATATATTAATTGTATAACATTTTGGGAGTGTAAACAGGAGGTGGCCATTTTTTGGCCACAAGGACACTGAGTGTGAGTTTTATCAACTTTGTTTTCCCTGCAAAAAATAAAGAAAGCATAATAATCAGTGTTGTTGTTAATCAGGTACTATTAGTAACACAAGAAAATCCAGCAGCTTTGAGAATATAGATAATTGACATTTTTGAGGTTGTTTTCTAACAAGTGTATAGTGCAAACAAACTACTATTTGAAGGATTAAAAATAAAAAATATTTTTTTTAATTCATTTTATACTTATGGCAAGTACTGATGTTAATTAAACACTATATGCAGTAAAAATAGCAAAAAAGCATAAATATAATAAAAATCACAGATCTGTTAATCTGTTTGTGGCCATTTTTGGCCACGAGGACACTGAAACGGTAGCAAAAACTAGGAGGGCCAGAGGGTTACTATTTAAGTACAGTATTATAATTGAATAATATAGATTAAAAATAAATAATATTAATGAAATTGTTACAATTAATAAAAGTGAAAAAGTAAAAGTGATTCCAAATATTTCAAAATTCGTTATTTGTCACTGACTGGAAATGTTACCAAACAAAAGCTTTCTCAACATAAGTTTCTGTTTAAAACCTCACATCTCCATCAACCTATGCAAGTTCTGAAAAAGACTTCCTTAACTTATTCATGTAAATAGATTTTTTTGGACTCTTCCTAGTCCAGTTGACATTTGGTTTGCTGGCAGCTGGTCTAATGTGAAAAATCTGAGAAGCTTAAATAAGCATAAAGGCATGACATGATGATGAGGGTTTTACAGTAGTTTACTGTCTCTCCCACCTTCCGCCTGTCCAGCACAGGTCGGAGAGGGGGATAGAGAGAGAGAGAGAGAGAGAGAGAGAGAGAGAGAGAGAGAGAGAGAATCAATGATGGAGCTCATGTTTCCTGAGCTCAGATCAGATTAGTAATTTCTTTAAGGAGCTCACAGGGTGAGAGTGAAGAGCAGATCAGAGGAGGTGAGGACAGATCAGACCTCTCTCTCTCTCTCTCTCTCTCTCTATCTCTCTCTCTCTGTCTGCCTCTCTCTCTATCTCTCTCTCTCTCTCTCTCTCTCTCTCTGCCTCTCTCTCTCTCTCTGCCTCTCTCTCTCTCTCTCTCTCTCTCCCTCTATCTCCCTCTCTTTCT
>JBBKCR010000101.1:20188163-20198347 GCA_037577295.1 Ladigesia roloffi
TATTTATGACACATAAATATGTGTAACAATATTTGCAAATACAGAATTTTTAACATTGCATGCTGCTTTTTCTGTGTGAAAAAGAGCATGTAAACTGAAATGAAATCCCTCCACCCGCATTTTGGTTTTGATCAGTCACTGTTTATCTTTGGAGGACATGCTCCCCATATGGAATTGGGTGTTTCTCTCATTTTGCTCCATTTCAAGCCTCCTTTCGAACCCTTCATGGTTCTTATTACTGACCCTAATAAACTGTGAATAAGCTGCACAAGTTGTGGATGGGGAACCCAAGTGTGGAGAATGCTTCATCCTGAGCGGCCCCAGCGCCCCCCTCTTATGAAAACACAAATTAATTCCTAAAGTCCTCTGTAGCCAAAGGTTCCTGGAATGATAAATATTTTCATAGGAAGCACGGCTCTTCCTGACTTTATCGGCGTCCATTTCATTATTGGACGGCCAGCTTTAACCCCTCACTTTCGGGGGGGAAGCTGAAGGCCTTGAACTCCCGCTCTGCCTGGAATAGTTAACTGATCCTCTACTTCCAGCTCCCAGATGGAAGATAACCTCAGCATTAATGAGCAAAATATTTAGCTGGTGCCCAGTGAGGTGTACTGAAAGTCCGGCGAGAATTACTAAAGTTAATTTGATACATCGCAAAAGTGGCCGTTTCGAGTTATATTTGTTGATTGTGCCCCCAAGATCCCTCTTCAGCTGCAGTTAGTAAATTATATGGTAAGATAAATTTTATCGTTTTATAGTTTATAGCTCAGATACAGTCAGCAGTATCTGTACAGAAGAATACGTCCATTTTCAACAAATCTATTTTTACAAACAAATCTCTATTTTTTTTTCCGAAAGAGAGTAAGGCTCACTTCACAGGCCAAACAGTCCATGTATATAAGCTGCTGCAAAGACAGACCAGTTATTAATGAAGGGTATTTGTTATGTTGTGAATATCATCTCATTTGCAAATACTCTATTCAACCTACAGCAGTTCAGCTCCACCCATTCTAACTGACGTGATGAGGAGTGTTTTCTGAATGAGGCACGACACAAGCAGCCAGTTTGAACAGAGGTGGTTTCCATCAGTTTTAAAAACACATCAACAGCAACAGTCCGTTTAACTCGAAGAGATTAAGAGAGGTTGTAAAGCAGGTTAAAAATGAACTGAACAGGAGATGTAGAATGTGGGCCCTTTAAAAGTGGAGCCTGGTTTTCTGTTCCGCGCTCCTCATGAAGAAAAAAGCAAACCTACAGCTAAAAGCCCGACCACAGAGAAGTGAACTTTATTTCAACCTGCCTCTTTGATCAGAACACTTTTTTGATGTTGCTGCAGTGTCCTAAAGCTATACCTGTCTTTGAATCCTTTTATACTTCCTATTCTACGCCTGAACTGGCTTGTGATGAATGATTACCTGAACTATTTTTAGATGAATGATACGTTATCGTTTTTTTTTTGTTTGTTCTTTAGGTTTTTCATCATTTATAACAGCGGAAACGGTAATCACTGACTTGCCCTTTTTAACATAAAACTTGAAAATTAACAATAGTGGGGATTCACACAGTCTACTTTTCTCCTTTTTCTTTTTTTCTTTCGATTCCTGTCCTATTATTTTCCCTCAGGATCTGCCTGGGGGGTCTGAATGAGATTCGGAAGTTTACAAACACACACACACAAAGCTAAAGCCCCTTCTGTAATCCTAATCTAGCCCCCTCTTCTCTATGGTTTTTGTCACAGTCACATTTTAGCACAGAGAAGCAGTATAAAAATAAGCTTCGGCATTAAAGTGGAAAAAAGTGTAATCATTTTCTATTTCTTCTCTCTACTTTCTCTCAGTGCCTCCAAACCCTAGTATCTGCTTGATCATTCGGAAATAATTTCACTTTTATTCTGCCTTTCTACTCGAAAGCTAAACCAGAAGTGCTGGCTACTGCGTCCTCGTGAACCTGATAATGAGATTGAGATTTATTCTAGCATAGTGTCTCTCTTTCACCCTCGTTTCAATTCAGTTGTGAAGGTGATGACTGAAAAGCTTGGTCCTTATACAATCTAAACAAATTAGTTTGCCTGAGTAAGCTCCCCCCTCCGCTTTCCTGGCTTCTCAGCAAGTGTACACACAGGCACCTCCCCGAGGGCAAAATAAGCAGGCCATTTTTCAACGGCTCTCGTCTGATAAAGTAATAAATCACTCAGTCACTGTCTCTGGCAGATTAGAGTGCAAGCCAGGGTTTGCCAGCCCAGAGCAACAGCAAGTGTGTCAGGGAAAAAAAAGCTGCTTGTCTTGACTTGAGGCCAAGAGTTAAACTTTGCTCATGGAGGAAACTACTTTTGTGATTTACAGTTTTTTGCTTCTTGCTTTCAGCGTTTTTCAAAGAAAAGTGCCTTCACATCCGTTAGCAAGGGCAAACGTTGCCTAAAAGCTTCAGGAACGGTGCTTCTTTGAGTTAGCGAGTAGACTGGATTCAGCTGTACGTTTGAACTGAAAGTTTGCTGGCCAGTCCTTACAAGGTAGTGGCAGCTCACAATGACCTCCACATCAATATTTTACACTGAGCTTCTTCTCTCCTTGAAACAAAGCGCAGAGTATGATGAAGTATGCAGTGCAATTTACAATCTTTACTAAGATAAGAAACAAACAAATTCTCAAATCAAGATTTTTTTTTTTTTTTTGTAATATGCTTCAAGATATTTTTTTTTTCTGAGGCTAAAAAACTTTTGAAATTGACAAAATACATCAGAAAAGGATTCAAATGGAGGTTGTTAGAAAAAAAGGTTACATATTTTACATGTAAAATGGGTAATTAATTTTGATATGGAGAGACCAAAATATCAGGTAAGAAGTGGCCAGAAAGCAGAAAGTGTGGAAAAATATAAGACTGATGAAGGAACAGAAGAAAAGAAAACTGTTTGTGCCATTGATACACAGTTGTTATTTACAGACTCTCTATAATTAGGGTTAATCTATTTTTCATAAATAATGCATTTCTAATGCACCCAGGACAGCCTTAATTTACTATATTTATTAATATGCATTGTTATTTTCTTGCATAACATTTTGAGCAAATATCTTACACAAATTTGTGCAAATAGTGTCAAGAAAAAATAGTTCAATCATAAAATTAAAAGAAAATATAGGCTGAGAAAAGCAAGTTGTTACATAATTTGAAGTGGTCTCTGAAACAGTTATATATTGTCACACTGCCTGCCCCCAGCACCAGGCATATTCTTGTGTAATTGATTGTATCTCTGCCTATCTGGCTCGGAGCACACCAGATGTGTTACCTGGGAACAGGACCACCGGCTGACCGAGCAGGTCACCCCCACCCCTCTGCTCACATAAGATGGTTTCTGGGAGGTCTGCCAGCTGTCCCCGTCTTCTGACCCACGTCTCGGGGCAGTGCTCTGACGGAGAGCAGTCCGCCAGACTGGGGTGGGGGGGATCCGAGTGGAGGGCCAGAGGCTGATGGGACACTAAGAGGGTTGAATGCGGAGGGGTCGATTACAGGCGCAGGCTGAGTTAGGCTTGAGATGCGAGTAGAGGGGGTGCTTGTCCGCCAAAGCTGGCATGAAAGCAGGGCTTTCTGCTTTTCGGAAGCCGTCATGTGGAAAAGGGAGCCCACCATGGCAGCCGGCTAGTGTTACAAACACACACACACACACACACATACACAAATGATGGCCAGAGTAGGTGGCGGCCAAGGCTGTGCGTTTTTAATAACAGGAGCCAATAAATTTACAGGCTGTTCAGGAAAGGAAAGTGATAGCCTGTTGATTTGTTTTTTGGGGGTTTTGATGGTTTTTTTTATCTGTTTTCTAGAGTTGATGCTAAACAACACTTTCATTACTTTTACCTGCGTCTCTGACAGGGGACTGACATGCACCAACTGACAAAATTCCTCAGCTGATAATAATAACTAATGCCTTGTTGTGTCCAGTAGCTTTAGCCAGTCATACCTCTAGACACTCTACTCCATATATACATTTCAGTGAAAATAAAATTCATTACGAATACAAAATAGATTAGAGTCTAAAAGCGTATAATGTATTAATTTTCTTGACTCATTTACCGTAAAAATGTATAATTATATGATATAACCTCTTGCCGAAATACTGCTATTGTTGTAATAGTGCTGTTCGATGCTCAGATGAGGAATTTAACCTCCACTAATATACCTGTAGTGTTATCCACTATGCAATCCATCTGAATAGGTTCAAAAACACAGACATGCTCCTTTATTTGTAAGTAAATGTACACCTAATTATCAGCTAATTATTAACTATAATTTCAGTATCTGATAATAATAATCCAGTTCCATCTCCACCAAATAACATATGAGTTGGAGGTGTATCGTACCTTCACCTCCATGAAACAGTAGCCGTTTGAGCAGAGTGGGAGTGAGTCATTTTTCAAATTCAGACATACTATGTGAAAGTATCGGAAAGCATGTTCTAAATAAGGTCATCCAAAGCATTCGTGTGTATGTCTTCATTGTCACAGCAAGAGAGAGTTCCCATGCTCCGCTGTGCTCTAGTGTTAATGAAATCCCCCGGCGGTGAGGTAAGCGTGGTGTATAAGTCATCTCAGGAGGCCATTACTGGGCCGTTATCGCCTCCCACATCTGCTCCCATTAGCCGCCTAAAGAGCGGACGTGTGCGGCATGGTCTCTTTATTTATGGGTGTCTGGGTTCAAAGGCTGCAGACGAGCAAAAGCCCAGAGGCGCTATGCAGCCAGGCGGCCTGTGTGTGTGCGTGTATGTGTGTGTGTGTGTTCTCTGTGTATATTAGGTTGCAGTACATAACAAAGTACGAACTGAATTGTAACTGAAATGGTTTGGTCACTAGTAAACACGCAAGACTCTGATAGTGTCTAGTTTCATTAGGGCTACAACACTTATTGAACATTGCAGATTAAAAATTGCCAACAAATATCTGTACTGCCAATTTTCACTGATATTTTGAAAGCATCTAGAGTGAATTTTTAAAAATAGCAATGGTCAAAAAGATGTAAATTGTGGAAGTTTTTCTTTAAAACGAAAGATAAATTAGATCACATACTTATGCAAACTTATGCAAATCTGATGCTTGAGCGTTCCACAAAAGCACACTACTTCTGTTGGTTCATGTTGGTTCTGAAGCGGCTGAATGTTCAGTAAACAGTAGCTTTCCTGCCATGCCATTACCTGTTAAATTTATTAGTTAGCCATGTCAATAAAAACACCTCCAGCTCACCTGATCACTCACAGTCAAATAAAAATACCATCACACTGACACGTTCAAATGTTAAACTGGTTAAATGAAGCTGCAGCCTATCATGTTAAAATATAAATGTATATTTATATTATATAATTTAATTTATATATTTATTTTAGCTACTGCTCTCTTACAGCAGCTGCAGGTTAAGGTCGCTGATTGAAATAAAGCAGCCAATGCTTTTTGCTCTTTATCAACAATATTTCAGTTTGCCAAACAATTTTTCATGTTATTTCAAAAACATTTTGGAAATAAGATCATTCAGTAACAGTAGCAATACAGTAACAGTAATGCTAACATCAAAAATAGCTGTTTAACACAACTTCATATTTTACAGACATTATTAATTCATGTAAATCCTCTGCCGGAGGGTTTTTTGTAGCCCTGAATTGCATAAAGTGCAACAAATAAAGTGAGTGATGAATAGTCAGAAGCACATCCACAATAACAAATAAATTAAGAGTGTTTCCCAACAGAAAAATGAGTCTGTATTCCCGAAAAAAATAGATACTTACACAAAAGAACATAAAGATTTACTTTAATGTTGCTGCTGTCCTCCAGAAATACAAGTAAATAAATACAGTATGTAAATGCATATATCCCCATCACTCCTAATATTGTGGCTGTGTGTGTGTGTATGTGTGTGTATGCGCATTTGATAGTTTCAAAATTTAAATGTTTATCACCAAGAGCAAATAACTCTTCCTTTTCTTCAGATAAGGGTTCAATGACAATGTGCTACATTATACTGCATGTGCTATTTTTTTTATTTTAATAGATGGACACATTGGAGTGCCATTGTTCATGTAGGCTCATCAAGCCCTCGTCTGTAACCCTCTTAAGAAATGTGACAGACCTCTACAAACTAAGTGCCAGAGGAGAGTGCCATATGTGCTTTTTTTTTTTACAAAAATGTTCCGATTGAGAGATGTGGTTTTAGACGAGCACATAAGGACAGCTGTATAGAGCACCATATGGAGAAGTCATGGGTGCTGATTCACCTCAGAGCCATCCAGCCTGCCCTTTTAACCTGCCTCATAATTCTCCTGTCAGCACTGCACTCTTCCAGAGTAATTGTTGTAGTGACATCTTGTTTTGCTCAAACTTTATTTCAAGAAATGGGAAGCATGCATATTTCCACTAATGTACAAAAATGGAGACTTGAAGATGAACAGAACAGGTCTAAAGGTGTGTGTGAGGTTTTGTTTGCTGTGTTGTGTGTTCTGTGATATTTGTGGTCATTTTTGTTGAGTTTGGTTCAGTTCTTTTCTTTACACTCCTACATTTCATTTACAAAAATGCTTTTTGAAGCACTAACAGTGACTATTGTGGCATTACCCTAAAGTCTTTTGGGCACCAGGCTTGATTGTTTTATATTATATGGCTTTTTTAAATCAAAGTGGGTAGCCAGGTGTAAGACATTTATCTTATTAATACTGATTTTCGACTTTTGGATAAGCTGGATTTTGGAACGTGACAGCCCGCTGTGATGTATGATGTGAGGCTGTGTATGGAAGGTGATACCCGTGAAAAAAGATTGCTCCAGCAGAACAGGGCTAAGGCCAGGTGAAGTGCTTTGGACTGGCCTTGCCCCATACAGGGTTTGTTTTAGCTCAGCTTACCAGTGTCCAGAGCGGGTAGCCTGATCTTTCCCATGCCCCATCACTCCGGGACGGGCGCTCACCAGGAAACATGCTGCGCATGGAGGGAATTCTGGGAGGAAGTGAGGATTCCACTGAGTGTCCCTCACTCCCTTTTTCCCATCCATGCCGACTCTCAGTCCCTTTTTTTTCACCCATTTTGGCTTTTATCGAAGCCTTCCCTGCACTCTCTCACTTTCTCTCTGGTGAGTCAGCAGGTGTTGTATTGTTGTAAAAGGGTCAGAGTGTGAACCCCCTGCATCCTCCACCCAGAGAACAGATCTTCTGTGTCGATAACCCAGCTGTTTGAAAGAGTTTATGCATGTGTGTGTGTGTATGTGTGTGTGTCTGTGTATATTTTCAGGACAAAATGTCCTGACTGCGTAAGAACACTGGACTGACTAAATTCATGACCCATTAAATATATATTTTTTTAATTGGCTTAAGCACCTAAGCAAATTTAAAGAGATTATCTTAGCAGCATGTTTTTTTTCCTGTATATATACAAATACGCATAAATATGACAAATGTATATCTAATGAGCTAAAAGAAGAATTTAATTCCAGACCTCATTGTTTTTTTTTATCTTTCCAGTAACACATCAGATTTATGGACTTTATTTGAACATTGTTTTGCCAATCCAGGTGTTAAATCAGAATCAGAATCAGAATTGTTTTATTTGGCCAAGTATATGTGAGCATATACAGGGAATTTGTTTCCGGTCGATGGTTTCTCTCAAGCTCAGCCATAAAAACACAATATAAACATTCTAAATTTATATAAAAAATTCAAAATCTTATATACAGTAATAACGACGGAAATAATCTATTAACATTCCAAAATACCACCATGCTATTTGTACTGATTCGGTCATTATATTTTCCTCCATTCTTTTCTTTTCATTCTTTTAATACTGCAGGCCCTATTTATGTGTATGTGTGTGAATATAAATATACATACATGTGTATGTATATTTATATAAACTAAAAGTATTTTTTATTATTTATTTATTTATTTTAGTTATTATGCACTGAAAAGTAGTTTTTTTTTCTTTCAGAAAATGGCATTCAATTTATTAGCCAGTGGCCCTCACGCCTTGACCTGAGCGTGTAATCTTTTCTTCGTGGATTATATTACAAACGCTGAACTCGCTTCTTACTGCATGTAGCGTTCATGACTGGATTGTGTCTGCCTAGCCCACTCTCATTACAGGAGTCACTGCACCGTTTTTCAGCCTTAAATGTTACTGAACGGTAGTAAAGCTGTGCTTTACTAAGAAAACAGATCACATTAAGATGAGTCACACTCACATGTTATTAGTACTTGGGTGGGAGGCCTCAGCATCCAGTCTTGCCAAAACATATTATTTACCTCATTTGCACAATTTCTGTCCGAACAGGCCGAAGAAGGCTAATGAAAACAAAGTAAGAAAGAAAAATAAAGGTTATCCGGCGCCTCATAATTCACTTTGTGTCAGCTGTTTTAACATACATTCGAAAACAAAATGTTTAGTCATGAAATAAAGGGTGTATCCAAGTAAGGTATACTTTTCAGGAGACCCCTCCTCATTCTTAGGCTTTTTTTCTTGCTCTCTCTATCTCTCTCTCGCTCTCTCTCTCTCTCCCCCACCTCTCCCCTCTCTTCATTACCCTTTCAGCTGCTGTGCTTTGGAGAGCAGTCACTCTCTCTGATGCCTCGGCCCTGCTGTTGCTAACATTGCTCACGGCTGAAGCCTCTGTCTGTGGCACTCTGCTGTCAGATCAGGGGCCACACTAGCCTGACCTGGCCAGATTGATTAGCCCTGAGGGAGAGGGAGTCTGAGTGGGACAGGCTGAGAGGAACAGTCTTCTGCTTTTGTTCAAGGCAAACCTCAAACTTGGCCACTTCTGATGTCTTCAAACACCTGATAGTGCCTCATTCTGTTGAGGCCTCATTCTCTTTCTTGAGATGGACTTTGCCTTATCCAAAAATCCTGGGACACTGTATTAAAGTATAGTTAAATTGATATGTATATCTGATGATAATATTCATTTTGATATATTTTATATAAAAGCAAGCTTTTCCAGTCCAGCTATTTTAAGATTTTTGAAATAAATATATAGAGGAAAAATATAGATTTATATTCACATTTATACACTTGGTAGACACTCTTTTTTTCAGAGTAAATTACAGTTCAATAATGATTAAAGCGAAAGTGAATGTGGTGTTAGGAGTAGGGATGTCACGATGAACTGTTTTCCCAATTAACCGCAATTTAATTTGGCATAGTTAATTAATCGTTAATTCATAGATTATGTCAGTGCTAAATGTCTACATTGTGAAATTAACACATGCAAATTAAATGTGATAATCGTGTAACCATGATAATTTCCAAGGTGATAATTGTGCCATCAAAATCTAAAATCAGGACATTCCTAGAGAAGTGGTGAAAAGACTCTTGTTTCTGCGGCAGAACCAGACCCCAGACTTTTATACTTCACCATTACCCTCCTCCGCAACCAACTTGTGGGGTTTTCTAATGGCTGTAACAGCCTGCTTCATAGAATATCCAATGTCCAACATCACACACTATAATAGGTGTGGATAATATCACAATATTTATTGCTAGAAGCATGAAATTCATAAAATCCACATTGTGGAATATACTGAAGATTTCTTGGAGCTTCATGATGTTATGTTTTTGCCATATGGTCTCACCCCTACTTTCAAGTTGCTAGTTGGTTTTTGGCTTTTGTGGATAGTATTTGCATTTTTAACTTGATATCTCTAACTATAACACTATGTGGATGTTCTTCATTCTTTGAAAATAGTTTTAACACTGACAATTATTACAAAAATATTCTTCTAAACCAACACTATCTTTCTTTTTTATATTATAAGGCCGTTTTCTTTATATTGTATAGACACTGAAGAGAAGACATGGCATTAGAGAGAGGACATAGATAAAGGCGGGGCAGGATCTTCTTATACTGGTCAAATAACACCATGCCCACCCCCACCCAACCCTTAATATTTTCCACTGATAGTGTTCTTTCTGAGGGCGTATAACGCTCCTGCTCGGCTTGCAGTTGCGAGCAACATGTGGGTAGTTGTGTTTCAGGTATAAGAACAGCAGTGTAGTGACTTGTTCCTGTTCATCATTATTCATCGAGATGCTGGCATGACACGGCGTCCATGGTTCCCTGCCAAATGATGCCAGGTTAGAAAAGCAGGTCAACACATTGTTCTCTTCCAGGAACATAATCTCACCAAGCAGGTTTATGCAAACAGTCATTGTTGTCTGTATGACAGA
>JBBKCR010000101.1:20202395-20217819 GCA_037577295.1 Ladigesia roloffi
AGCCAGTACTCACCGTACTATAACACACACTATAACAACCCCTACCTCACGGCCAGTAACATCAGTCCCTCACCCATTACCTCGGCGATACCCTATCAGCATCCGGAACACGCTCCTGTAACAACCAGTCACAGCCCGGAGTCCCATCCAGGTAAACGCCTGTATCCAAATACTGGGAATTCCAACAAAACTCTGCAGTTTTTTATGCTAATACAATGACACATATGCATTTGTCCCAGAAATATTAATATAACTGGAGCCTAGTTTGTAGTGGAAGGAAAATAGCTTGGGCATTTTCTTGGAATGTCAGCATCTCATTTAAAAAATTCAAGCTGATCACTCCTATCAATTAAAGTGATATAGTCTTAATATATAAAGTGAAAACATCTGTATCTAGTCAATATCTAGTTGGTATATATCATAAGATATCTGTATAATCACATTTTTACATAAATATGACTTTCTGGATATTTAAATTTTATTATATTTTCTATTTGAATTACATTTACTTCTTTTGTGTCATTTTATTTGGATTTTTTCATCTGTTTTAGTTTTTTACACACTTTTGGATGAATACTATGATCATACAAATCTGAAATGAGACTATTATTAATATTGTTAACGCTTTTGTTGATATTATTGTTGTTGTTGTTTTTATTACATGCTTATATTATTTGATAAAACTTTGAGTCACTGAGAACATGTTATCTAATAAGAGTCATATTGACTGAGAAACAATTCATAAAAGTCAGGAGAGGCAGGAACTCAGTACTGTAGTTATTTTTAATAGTAAACATCTGAATAAATTTCAGCAGTGACGGCAACCAAAGCATCACAGCAACAAATGTTAGAGTAAAAGATTGGTGTATTGTGAATTTAATTGTATTGTGAATGACCTTAATGTAGCTCTTGATAATAATGCGTCTGTGTGTGCAAACGTGTGTGTGTGCAACAGTGGAGTACCATGCCCCCCCCAGCCCCCCAACCCCAGGAAAAGAGCAGGAAGGAGCTCCAGCCAGACGCGGATCAGACGGAAAGCTACGGGGGAGGAAGCGGGCCAATGACCCTGTACCTCCACTGGACTCCGACATTGAGGTACAGAGTGTATATTACTGTGTTTTACCCCACTGAGATTACCCACCAAACCAGTACGCAGTCAGGGCTGCTTTATCCACATGCAGATTAAGCTTTTGAGGTGGATAACCATTGGATTTGCAATTTAGTCCAAGATTAAAACGAATGAAACCATGGGAAACTGAGCTTAAAAGCACAATTCTAAATAGCTGCCATCTCTTAGAAACAAACCAGCTCAAGAAAGACTTTTTTTTCACTGCTGGTTGTCTGAGAAGCCTGAAATAAAATCTTGACTCATCATATTGTTGGTGTCTACAAAACATCAAGATGAAAACATGTTGTTTTGGCATAATCACACAGAGTTAGACAGCAGATGATTTTACTCTTTTGTTAATGTTGTGGGTTTGTGTGTGTGTGTGTGTGTGCCCGCAGAGAGTGTTTATTTGGGACCTGGACGAAACAATCATCATTTTCCACTCGCTCCTCACCGGGTCTTTTTCCACACGCTTCGGCAAGGTACAAACCTGTTCTCTTACTTTTGCTCTGGCTGATGAAACGTCCCTTTCTCAGTTATCTGACACTAATTAGCTGTTTTGTTGTAGAGCACGGTGGTACAAACTGTACCATACACTCATTTAAAGCTCAGAAATAATATGAGTAATCCTTCAACAACAGTGTCATTCATTGCTGTCAAGTTAGAACCAGTTATTTCATTCATTAACACCATTTGAAAAACATATCTGCTTTTTCCATTGTGGGAACAATTCTTGATGAATGGACAAATAGAAATTATTTCTTGAAGCAAGCAACTTTTTATAAAATGATTGCATTGATAACATACATAAAAACATACGTGAAAACATATTTCCAGCCTCTTTTCTCTCAAAAACAGTAGTACCAGAACAGGTTCTGTGAAAGATATGAGTGTCAAGAACCTCATATGTGAAGAAATCTAGGACAGCAGTTTTCAGGCTGTAGGCTATTCCTCATCTCCCATTGCTTTTGCAGATTGTAATATTTTGGGAAAACTTTTGTGATAATATGTGAAACTAATAGCTCACATTTAAGTCAAGCTTGTGGATTATTCTGGCAAAAAAGGCTAGTTAGGTATAATTACTGTAATCAGTGTATATTCAGTGTCAGTATATATTTTTTTTATATTTTTCTCTTTTTGCTTGGATGAACAAATGCCTACAAAGAAAAGTTTTGACTACATTAATTGTTGTGTTATGTTTTTTTGCATTTTAAGCTTTTGTGGTCGTGTGTGTGATCCAGGAGTTGCTAAAAATAGGGAACCTCGGTTGTGGAGCATCACTTAAAGAAAGTTTTGTGGCACCTTAGTTACGATTTTATTGATTTTGACCATTTTTTATTGAATTGTTCATAAAAAAAGATTGTTCATTGAATTGTTCGTTATTTTTCTGTAGATTAACCTCTACTTCGTGCTAAGGAAGAAGAAACTGCAGTGTTTAAAACGTATTTTGTTGTTTTAATCCTCTCGGTACATGGAATGTTTCGAGTTTACATGATCCCGACGGTATTCGGCACAAAAGAAAGTTCCTCCATTTTAAAAGTGACCGTGACTAACGAGGAATCGTGCTCCACAAATCCAGGGTCTTTCCACCATGTACTTCCACAAAGCAACGTACCAAAGATATTAGTTAAAGGAAAATAGACGTAATTGAGAACCCACAGCCCGAACTGTACATGAACAGGTTTGATTTATCTAATGACAAAGCTGCTCGCTGCCAAACTGAGCTCTGTGTTTGTTTAAGCTCAGATTTTGCCTCTGAAAGGAGCTGGATCTTATTTTTAATATGCTGTCCTTTTCTAGTCCATAAGGCTTTGGCTTCTTCCTGTGACAATTCAAGGTCCTGAAGGCCATCACTGTAAACAACTGTTTGGCCTGCGCTTGGCCTGAGGCGAGGCCAGAGCTGCAAAGCCGAAAGCCAGTCTGGGTGTTGAAAGATGATGGTTTTTAATGTGTTTTTGAAGCTCAGGGGAACTGTAGAGCGCGTCAGGACCTTTACTCACTCATTAAAGGCCTTCTGGCATCTCATTCATCATGAAGCACCATGTTTGTTCTTTTATCGTTTGATTTTTGGCCTCTTTTTTAACCTCCTCAAGCTGAAAATCATAGCCTACACACTTTAACATTAACCTGCTTTTTAACCTGCTTCATTAAAATCCGGTGTGAAATGTTCACCAGCTGTAATTATGACGCAGGCATCTTTTATTAAACAGTCAATAGCTGCCTGTTATGAAATGGGCTTGTTTCGGCAGTAGATTGCGGGTAATTATTCTAATTAAAGGAAGAACTAACTCCTCCACACCCCCAGCCGAGCCCAAATCCCCCTCACCCACGCACCATCACTCGAGACTTGTGGGTGGAGAGGTGGGGATGGATCCTGTCTTTTTAGCTTCACGCTAATCTGACACTTACCTCTGGCTGACACCTGTAGCTTGATTAACTGCCAAACATAAAACGCCAGCTAGCTACCTGCCCTGGCCTGGCACCAAGCTCCATAATTACTCAGCTAGTGTCAGCATGCTCCCTGACCTATAATCCGAAATTTATGTTAGCAGCTGTATATGGTGTGGTAGGGGGGACCGTGTGTATGAGGGAAAGAGAGCAAGAAAGAGAGAGAGAGAGAAAGAGAGAGAGAGAGAGACCATAATGACAAATTACTGCCTCTGAGTGATTGATGTGAATGCAGTCAGACTGGTGGAAAGACCAAAAAAAAAGAAAGTCTACCATAAACATGGTTCCTGCACACGAACAGAACACAATTATGTAAAGAACTGTAGTAGCACAATATAATATGCTGCCTTCGTCATGTTGCAGGATTCTGCCAAGGCTGTGTCCCTGGGGCTGTGGATGGAGGAGATGATCTTTAACTTGGCCGACTCTCGACTCTTCTTCAATGACCTGGAGGTAAGCAAAATTCAACCCCTCGTTTTTTGTTTACGTTTGTAACAAAACCTTGTATCTCTGAAATTTTAGACAAAACTTTCTGCTTAAGAAAACTGTTGAGATCTAAGCTACGTCACTCAGAAAGGATTGATGTGAAGGGCCTTCCAGAAATACTTACCTCGTCACCGTTGTTCACAGTTGTGATGATGGGAACCAGACGTTAGAAGCATGCTGTGTTTCTTTATGACACATGCAGGCCATTGTAAGAAAAAAGAACATATTTTAATAATTTACCAATGTTTTGGCATTATCAGGAGCACATATAAAGAATTAGAAGAAGTTTGTTGGTTTATGGGGGGTTTTAGATGGTAAATAAAGAGACTGTATTTGTAAACACTGACCACAAGTTACTATTACTTTCACTGGGAAGAAATCCGAGTCAGTCCGTTCCTCTATCACAGAAGATCAAAATACACATACTATACACATTTATGAAGTCCCCCTTAAATGTTACTCTACATCAGTGTAACAAGACTCATTTTGGCCTATAATTGTCTTATATTTACAATGAAAAATTGTTACTATGGTGGAAAAATGGTAACCAATGTAAGCAGTGCAAATATACAGTCAACGCACTGACCAAAGGGAAGCTAAGGCATTTTGTGGTTGCCTGGTCTTTCTTTTTACTCTCTTTTTATCTTTTTATTCTTCTTTCTTTGGTCTGACAAAGAAAGGGATTACATTCTGCTTTGGAGGAGGTGCAAATCGTTCAGGTGTTAATTATGGGTGTGTGGCCATCTCTGAAAGGAAAATTTGTCCTGGGGAGGAACAGCAGCTCAAAGTGGAGTGAGGGGGTTAGCGGGGTAGAGGGCACAATTATTTCTTCAGCTTTTAAAACAGGTTTTACTGACACCCCGCCCTCTCCCTCTCTTTCCTTCTCTCTCTCTCTCTCTCTCTATCTCTTTCTCTTTTGGTTTGTCCCTGTAATGATCCTTACATCAAGTCACATTTTTTACTTTTTACACTCCCCAGCTGATTGATCTAATCTCCATTCACCTTTGGCAGCCTGGGAATGGAGACTTGCCACGGGTGAAATAGCAGCTAGATTAAGACTTTAATGATTTTAGATGAAGTTCAGATGTTTAACGTGTGATTGATGGCTAGGCCTTCTCTTCCTGAGTCTGAAAAATGTATTTTCTACAATTACCTGTTTCTGACAGTATTTCTTCACACCATTCTTAACGCAGGATCAGGCCTGTCACTGGAGATTATTTTCGTAATTAAGCAATCTACAAACTATTTGGATGATTAAATCGTTTTGTTGGGGAATTACTTTTGTTTAAATGAGACCAAAACAATAAATATATAAACCAGTAAACCATAAACTAATGCCAAGCTTTCCAAAAACTAGAATTCTTCACTGAAAAAAAAAACTTAACGTAGATAGTCTTTAAAAAGCATCTTAAATAAAAATACCCTTCTTCTGTCCACATCTGGCATTACTGTTGTGACTGCATCCGGCAAGCTCAGCAAGCAGGGTCTTACGCTGTGAGTGTGAGGAGGTCTGCTGAGATATGAGCGCATTATGAGGTAGCGTCGGGCCCTAGGACTCGACTGAAATATGAGAGCAGCTGCAGAGCGAGAGAGAGAGAGAGAGAGAGAGGGTGTTTTGTGTATGTATGTCTGAGAGAGAGAGCAAGATGAAGAGGGAAAAGATGGGAAAAGCAGAAAGGAAGTCTGGATTGAAAAGTGAAGAATAAGGTTCTGTTGTTTGCTAAATATTGTAATCCTGTAACACAAACATGAAGGGACTGGCTCGTGCAATGCTGTACGTTTGGAATATTGTTTTTAAGTTTTACCGCATGATGTCAATGTTCGAAGTAGCCACTCGCACCACCTGACACCGACATTTCTCCTGGAAAGCAGAGCAGCACTTACTGCATGCTGGCAGTGTGTTAGGAGCAAAGCCGGTCAGGAGTGAAACACAGCTGAGGAGGTGCGTCGTCACCCTCTTCAGGACGTTTCTCACATTTTTTCTTTTTTTCTGAAGTATTCGAGGCGCCTCAGTGTCTTGGGTCTTAGCAGCCTATTTCCGCCTTTCTGTTGTCGTGTTTCTTTTTTCTTTTTTGATATTACTCCCTCACTCTATCGTTCCCTGAGGCTCAGCAGAAGGTGAACCTGCCTGTACACAGTACATCACTCTGCCTGGCTGAAACACATCCACCTCACCGACATATCTGCTTTCCTTTAATTTCACAGGAATGTGACCAGGTTCATATCGATGATGTGGCCTCAGATGACAACGGGCAGGACTTGAGGTATGGCAGGAGTTCCCCTCGTAACTTTGGTCGAGTCTCCCAGGGAGACGGCTGTGGAGTGGAGAAGGGTTTCCAATAAAGCGAAATATATGCCTCATAAAATTGCCTTCTCTTTTTCCCACACTCCATACCACTGCCATATTAGGAGTTAATACCTATTGTTTGTTAGCATATATTGGAAGACGTCCCATTCTGGCATTGCTAATGTAAAAGATCCACATGAACCCTTAAAGGTCAACACAAAAGCGGCAGCTGTTTCTTATATTTGACCAGAACTCTCCGTTAATAATGTATGAGCTAATAATGAATCCTGGTATCTTATTATATAAAGACACACCTGATTTAGTCCATCAACTAATTATAATCCTTCATTCGCTGAATTCAAAATGAATGGAAAAGCACAAATCTACACAGAGCTGTAAAGAATTTGTGTCTGACGTTTCACACACAAAAAAAAACATCGGTTGGAACATACTTTGCATTAGTGATACACCAAATTGAAAATTCTTGGCTGACAGCAAAATTTAGGACAGCGCTTGGCTGGAAAAAAAAAAACACCAAAAAATCCTGCTGGCAATAATCAGAATAGTGTATTTGAATATACATAGTAAAATGATTAGTATGTAGGGCAATAGTTTGTGCTACAAAGTGCAATTCATGGCATTTTCTAGGTAAATTTTTTTCACTATAGCATTGTTTGTGATTTTTGGCTACAGATGTTATGTTGGTGAGCTAGCAGGGACTTTCCTGCCTGCTTCTGTTGTTCTGATTTCTGCATTTCGAGCAGGATGTTGTGCTTTCAAACCTGTAATTGAGAAGCTCTTGGGCGTTGTTCTAATTCTTGATACTCAGAATGAAGATTGATTTTATCGCTTGTCCCCTCACTTGCCCCTCCCTTTTTTGCTGCCACTCAAACTATTTTAACCACACCTGTGCTGCGCATATTTCATCAGTATTTCATTTCTCATAACCATTGAGATTATTTGATAGCACACCGTAGAACTGGATGCTTTATTGTAGAGATGTTTCACCTTTAGAAAGCTCCAAGCCGGTCATACAGAAATGTGGGCATGCCGGTGTGATTTCTACTCTAGGGCAGATTTTAATCAGTGTGACAAAGAAAGGTTCTAAATGTGTCACAAACAATGTGTTTCGTTTGGTTGATTACAAATTTTAGACCATGGGAACACCAGTAGTGTATTAAATCCACACTGATTTTGAAAAACATTATATCACTAACTGTCGTAACCATTAAAACCCTGTCAGTGCTCTGAAATAGCAATAGCTAACGCAAGGCAAGGCAAGGCAAGGCAAGTTTATTTATATAGCACATTTCATACACAAATGTAATTCAAAGTGCTTTACATAAAAAGAATAAACACGAAAAAGAAAGTAAAACAATCATAAAAACAATGATCACAAGCAGGAGGACAATGACTTGCAGTTTTTATTTAAATTACTGTTTTGTGAAGACAAAGTGGATAACTACTAATCTTGACCTCCTTTTTACGCATGTTGCCTCTCCAGCACTTATAACTTCGGAACAGACGGCTTCCAGAGTCCGGCAGGCGGAGGTGCCCTGTGCTTAGGTTCAGGGGTCCATGGTGGTGTCGACTGGATGAGGAAACTAGCTTTCCGCTACAGACGAGTAAAAGAGATCTACACTACCTTCAAAAACAATGTAGGAGGTGAGTGGTCTGTGCTCAGGAAAGAACAGCTGTGTTACATATATTAAATATAAAATGTTTTTTGGTGTGTCCAGAAAGTCCTCACTGGAAAATTGTCACCAAATAATGACAAGAAGTTCAGAAAATACTAGTACATTTATCATGTGAGCTTCATGTGTGTCTGCTGAAATGGACCAATGACAACTCATAGCTCATTACAGTAAATAATGTATTGTAAAGGGCCTGCGTGTTCATTACAGGTGGGTTGAATGTTCCACTCATTATTATACGGTGTAGAGTGACCCTTTTGTCATACATGAACACACCACAGCACACAGCCTGAGTAAAATTCTTCCTTGGGGTTTAATCCGTTCACCAAGTGAAGCAGCGGGCAGCCAGGAACACGAGGTGCCTCGAGCCCACGACTTTCTGATCATAAGGCTAACTCGCTAACCACTAGTCCAAGATTCAGATTCAATATTCAAGATTCAAGCTTCAAGATTCAAGATTTGTATTTGTCACATGCATAGTCATACAGGTACAACATGCAGTGAAATGTGTCCTGAACTGCTTCCTTTAGACTGTGCAGAATTATATTTTGAGAAAAATTAAATTAAGAATAAAATCTAGAATTAAGACACTAAAATAACAAGAAATAAAATCTGGACTTAGACAAAAAATAAGTAAGAACTAAGAAATAAGTACGAGTATGCATATGCTTAATATAAGCACAAGTGAAGAAGTTTAAAGTCTAACAGTTTCTACAATGCACATAACAAATACTAAGACAGGACGCATATTTAAATAAGTTTTGCAATAGAATTTACTGTGTGCAAATGGAATGTGCAAATGAATGTTAAAGTGTACTGTGCAATATTGCCAAGTTAGCACAGCAATGTACAAAAACATAGAGATGAAGAGGGAGTGTTACAGAATGATATGACAGAGTGACGTAATCAGATTGACCAGCGCAATAGCAGAGTGTAGCAGCATGTACATTACAGTGATGTGAAGTCCACCAGAAGATATAGTGCTGTTGAGGGCCGTCCAACTTGTAGTGCCCACAGCTTGGGAGTTTACAGAGACTGCCTGGACGCACTTTAAGACTGACTGACTCTCAAGACCTGAGGTGTCTGACTTATGTGTGCTTTGTTTGGCAGGTTTGCTAGGCAGTCCAAAGCGAGAGGAGTGGCTTCAGCTGAGAAGGGAGATGGAGGTTCTGACAGACTTGTGGCTCACACATGCTCTGAAGGCTTTGGTTCTCATTAACTCCAGGTAAGAAGTACTAGCACTAAACTCGATGTGTTGAAACGGTTATCCTAGATTCTGAAAGGCACCAAAATGAACTTCGTACCATTTTAACATTACTTATTGTTTATGAAACACCACTGATTTAATGGCACTGCTGTCAGGACTAAAGTAAGTTACTATTAATTAAGCTAGTTGTCATTGGTCATATGTAAATTGGGTCTTATCAGACTAATCATTTAGTATTAGCCCTTAGAACCTAAACACATCAAATGGTAAACTGTCAGCACAAAGCAAAACAGCTCCTTCCCGTGTTTGTGTTGGTGACATGATGCTGAACTTTGTTTGGTGTTACTGTGACGTGTCCAAACAAAGTTAGGGTATTTTTAAAAATGTGAAATAAAAACCGCTACCAAAATGTAATGAATTTTTGGAAACTGGCAACTTTTTTATATTAGTTCTTATATACAAACCTATCGTTGAAACACAAGATCTTTGGAGCCAGGAGAACTTTCAGGATACGTTCCACTCAAGTGGGTGGAGAAAACTCGTAGAGGGCGGAGACTCTGCTTCATGCTGCTCTTGATCAATAGAAAAACAAAAATATGCACCCAGTGAATAGGCTGGTCATGTGGTATAGAAATTTCATGTTATTGGACTAATCACTTGATATTAAGGGTCCTTTAAAAAAGAATAGCTGTAAATGGCTGTTCCCTGCTCCTTTCTTAACAGACCAAAGTTCTGCCGTAACTGAAATGTATTTTCTATTGTCTTTTGGTTTGCATGTGCCTCCTACACTGCCTGGCCATCTAGCTATATTTGTATATAGGGTTTTATTGTTGATCAGTTCTGCAGTGACTGAAATGCTCAACTATTTTCTTCTATTATCTCTCTTGCCAGACCAAACTGTGTGAACGTGATGGTCACCACCACTCAGCTTATCCCAGCTCTGTCCAAAGTGCTGCTGTACGGTCTTGGAGGAGCCTTCCCCATCGAGAACATTTACAGCGCCACCAAAACCGGTACATGACTTCTTCATACACTTAGAAGCAGCGCCAGTTTCGGCTGGTTTGGACTCTAATGAACCTAAGCTTTTACTGGGTTTGATTTCCCCAGGTAAGGAGAGCTGCTTTGAGCGAGTGACTCAGAGGTTTGGGAGGAGAGCCGTGTATGTGGTCATTGGAGACGGAGTGGAAGAAGAGACTGTGGCGAAAAAGGTGAGCTTGAGCATGACTGGTTCTGCTTCATATCCAGTGCCCCACTGATTCTAGACAAGAATTTTAATCATTTTCAAAACCGCAAAACATTTCGAATAATATTATTATTGAGGGGCTTAGTGAGAAATCCTCTTAAAGCTGTTTAGTTATATCAAATTTCATGTAGAAACGTGAGTACTTTAGGGCACAAGTAGTCATTTCAAGTTAATTTATTCAGCATCTGCACTGCTGTTTTTATTAACTTTCCTAATTTCTTTCAGAAAAACATGCCTTTCTGGAGGGTGACGTGCAGGGCGGACCTGGAGGCACTGAGTCATGCACTAGAGCTGGACTACCTCTAGAGGGCAGGATCCCCACATCACTTTGACTCTGATGCCCCTCACTGTTCACTAGGCACAGGCGCTCAACAGTAATCACATGGCCAAGCCAGGAACTGCAGGACCAATCAACAGGGAGCTGCAAACTTACTGGAAATGTGTTTGTTTTGACTCACTCCATGGAACGTTTTCTTCTTTTTTTTTGTTCTTTTTCTATTTCTCATCATCTGTGACAAGCCTCTGCACTGAAGACAATGGCCCGTCAAAGACCAGAGTGCTTTTAAAGACAGAAGAGTTTCAGTTTGCATTTATTGACACAGGAGACAAAGTGAATTAAAGACAAATTTGTGTATCATTTGTGACATAAAAGACATTTAGATTTTAGATTAAGATTTGCGGGGAGTGGAGGTATGCAAATATTTATGCTTTGTCTTTTATTTTTCTAAGAATTCGCCAAAAGCAGCAGTAGTTCACTTTAGATCAGATCGTTTCTGTAGTGAATCAGACATTTTAAACTGTGAAATCCATTGCTAGTTTTAGATAAATAAAGCACAATTAAGGGAATTAGCTTTATGATTTGAAATCAGTTGGGAAATGCATTTATCTAACAGTTTTAGTTTTTATTTGTATTGTCTCTGTCAGTAATGCAATAAAAAAGTTGAGTAATGGTCCATAATATTGATTAATTATTTCAGATGAGGCTGAAAAAAGATAAACATTAAAGGTGTTCCCATAAATATTGGGACACATGCTTTCTTTATATGAGTTTAAAGTACTGTAAACTATTTAATAACGTGCCGTATTTTGTAAAAAACCAGTGCAAAAGAACGTGTTACGACTAACCCTGAAAATAACCAAAGTATTGAAGCTAAATCTGTTGCTAGAGGTGACAATCGTCTACTTAAGTTATGAATTTTGTCTATTTTTTGGTGTGGTGATTTCTTCAGCACTAGAAAACATCTCCTACGTTTCTCTCAGATATGTGTCTAGGCCACAGTGATCTGTATTATTTGTTACTGGATGTACATTTGATTTTTCGTTTCTTTGTATTAGCTTTAGTAAAAATTTATATATGTGTATCAATCCTGTACTGAAACTGTATGGTTGTCTTTTGGCTTGCATGTGCCTCCTACACTGCCTGTCCATCTAGCTATAATTTGTATATAAGGTTTTATTGTTGATCTGTTTCTATGGGCTGTTATGTTAGGAAAAATAAAGATAACTTAATTGTATCTCATATAATCTTCCATCCTGGGTTTTTTGAGTGTCACAATAGAGGAGTAATGATGAGAGCACTGCTCCAGGCATTGCTTTTAAGAATTCCTTACTAAACACCAGCCAACTTCTACACAAGATATGATAAGATTAGATAAGATTAGATTATTATTATGGCAGAAAGTAGACAGCACAAAGGTAAGAGCAGTAAAATTTTAAAACCATATACCCACAGTAAATCTTTAAAAATATATCGACAGTGCAGTATAAAATGTACGCTATATAATCTAGAAATATAAATGATGTCTTGGAAAATATATACGTATTTTATGGGTGGAGCCGAACCTGAATACTGTATTCGGCGTGGATAACGTTTTTTTTTTTTATGAATATAAATATGCATTTGTTAACTGTAAACTTAGATAAGTATTCATGCATGTACACCATGAGTATATGTATTCATATATGTACAGAGTGGATGTATAAAAAAAATAAGAACACTGGATATACACACACACACACATATACACACATATACACAGAGGCATTGACAAAAACACAAATTGCACATATTGCATCCGAAAATTGCACTAGAGTTAAATTTGTACATAAGAGAAACTACAATGGTGTTTTGTGTGTGTGTGTGTGTGTGTTTGTTTGTGTATAGTCATTTGCAAGATATTTGTTGTAGAATCTGACAGCGTCCAGAAGGAAAGACCTGCAGAAAATCTCTGTCCCACATCATGGTTGCAGCAGCTTGCCACTGTAAAAGAAGCCACCCTTCTCCTGACCTCTCCCCCTTACCCCACCTCCACTGGGTCCAGAGAAAAGATGGCTGATGTCACCACAGTACCATAATAGGTCTTCAGGCATGGCCCTTGCAGTCCAAATGACTTTTTATGAAGATCATTTGTGTTATGAGTCCAGTCTAGTTTATTGTTCAGATGAAGGTACCTGTAGCTCTCCACAGCCTCGATTTCCAGACCCTTGATGTTCAGTGGTTGCATTGGAGGATGTTTGTTTCACCACCAGCTCCTTGGTTTTTCCAGGGTTGACCTGGAGGTAGTTCTGCTGGCTCACTGCAAACATGGTTTGAGGAACATCATAGAGAGTTCAAAGGGTTGATTTGGCCTCAACATATCTGTGGGATGTGCTGGCAAACTAGTTCAATCAATGGAGGCTACACTTCACTTACAGGACTTTAGGGATCTTCTGTTAACATCTTGGTGTCAGACACCACAACACACATGGACAGTCCATGAGAATATCTCTTTATAAATGGAAATTAACTGCTTAAGAAATAATCTCTTTAAAAGCAGAGCATTAGTTATACTGATTAATATTGCTATACTGATTATTTTAACTGATTAATGATGCTGGAAGGCTACTGACGAAGGAGCTTCATCTTAAAATGCATGATCATATATGTGTCATTTTACTATGGAGTTTCGTGTAGCTTTTTTTTTTTGTAGAATTTTTTTTATTTGTAACAGGTACAATCAATAACAACCCTTTTACCCAACTGAAAAAATAAACATACTAATCAAGAAAATGTATGTGGGTTTTTTTATCACACAGAGACAATATTTAATTTGACTATACATAAGAATTTGACTATTTTAATTCAATTATACATGTAGATTAATGCCTATTCTAGGTGCCCAGACATATAGTGCAGCAAAAATCACAGTGTTTAGTGAAGTTGTGTGTGTTGATTTGGAAAAAAGCTCTTTCAGAAAGACTTTAAGAACTATTGGGGACATCTTTGTGTAAATGTGCCGGTATTTCAGTGGATTTATGACCTTAAAATGGAAAGTGACCATTCTGTCACACACTCCTCAGCACACCGTGTGAAAACCACTAAATTCTTCCTCTGCATTCAACTCAATTCACCAAGTGAAGCAGTGGGCAGCCAGGCACAGCAGTGTGTGTGTGGGGATGGTACCCACCTCAGAGTCACCACTATTAGTCCTGGGAATTGAACACATGACTGCCTGATTCCAGGGCAAATGCCATAACCACTAGAACACAAACTGCCCAGGGGGGTTATAACTATAACTGTTGTCTCTCGACACTAAAATTAACTTTCAGGTTTAAGGAAAGCATGTTTCCTTCTTATTGTCTTTAGCTCTAATTAATTATATAACAGTTTAGTGTGTCAAAACTTTCTTGCAATTCATTCTGTTGAGTGAAACTCTAAAGACTGAAAACAAGACAATAACACAAAGTCTACAGCATCCTGTCCCAGTTCCAAAGACAGCTCATGCCAGTCACCCCACCAACCAGCCCAAGTATAATTTTATTGTGGAAATTCATTCAAACAGAGAGGCAAGAAGAAAAGAATGGCCTCATAACTGTTGCAATTAACTGTAGGAGAGCCATTGAAGACTACAAGCTTGAGATTGGGGTGGGGGGTATTGAGGACAGGTGGTGGGGGGTCAAGACCAGTAACAATAATATGACTCGAAAAAAATGCAGCAAGAAAAAGTAGTGACTCGAATGCAAAAACTTTAACTGAAGGTTGGTGTTTCTTTTTGTTTACATTAACAGTGATAAGGTTTTGTTTGTTTGTTTAAATGTATTTATGCTAAAGCAGCAGGGCTCATGAGTGGAAAGCAGTGAAGTGATTGAACTTTGTTAGTAAAACTCAGAGTATTACTGAAATAAAACAGTGGAACTTATACTCCAAGACAACAGCATATTTTTAAGTACAAAACTTTTTTCAATTTTTTCTTATTTTCTTTTATTATCCTTTTTTTCATTTTCCCGTTTTCTTCCTTCTCCCTTTTGTTCGTTTTTTTCTTTCTTCTATGTTTCCTTTTATTTATCTTTCTTTATCTTTCTTTCTCTCTTTCTTTCTTTGTCTTTCTTTCTTTCATTCTTTCTTTCTTTCTTACTGACTTTCTTTCTTTCTTTCTTTTTTTCTTTCTTTGTTTTTCTTTCGGTCTTTCTTTCTTTCAGTTTTTCTTTTCTTCTTTTTCTTTCTTCCTTTTTCCCCTTAATTTTTTTCTTTCTTTCTTTCCTTCTTTTTTTCTTAAGTGTTCTTTTTTTTTTTACTTTTTCACCCCTGTTCACCACTGCCGTAGTACTCAGTTCATGTTTGTGATGGAGCAGATGACTGGTTTCAGAGCTGTCTTAAGGGCTCCCTCTGCTGGACCATTTGAAAAACACACACTGAGTTCAGATGGACACACTGATCCCACTTTTCAAGTTTTCAGACCTGCTGTGGATCTTCCGTGTTGTCACAAGTTTTGAGTATGATCTTAGTGTTATAAAAAACTGAAACTTGTCTGCGTAGATGTTTGAGAAGTCAAATGCTCTCTCTCTCTCTGTCTCTCTCTCTCACACACTCTCTCTCTCTCTCTCTCTCTCTCTGTCTTTCTGTCTCTCTCTCTTTCTCTCTCCCTCTCTCTCTTTCTCTCTCTCTCTCTCTCTCTCTATCTCTCTCTCTCTC
>JBBKCR010000101.1:20233467-20246033 GCA_037577295.1 Ladigesia roloffi
ATGTTTTTCCCTTTTCACACCATTCTTTGTAAACCCTAGAAATGGTTGTGCGTGAAAATCCCAGTAACTGAGCAGATTGTGAAAAACTCAGACCGGCCCGTCTGGCACCAACAAACATGCTGCGCTCAAAATTGCTTAAATCACCATTCAGTCCCATTCTGACTTTCAGTTTGGAGTTCAGGAGATTGTCTTGACCAGGACCACACCCCTAAATGCATTAAAGCAACTGCCATCTGATTGGTTGATTAGATAATTGCATTAATGAGAAATTGAACAGGTGTTGCAAATAATCCTTTAGGTGAGTGTGTATATATATATATAATTTTCTTATTATTGCATTACAAGTGTTGGATTATTTTAATTTATTTCACTGGCTTCTGTTATCCTTTTCGATTAAAAGATTTACAAGCCACGCCCCAGTCCTTAATTCTTACTCACTTTTTACATAAAGTGCGATTTTCCACATTATTTGGGTTTTTATTGATACTCTGATTTTAATAAAATGTATAATAAGACTTGTAAGAATAACCTAAATCATTGATTAAATTAAAAACCCAGCGGTACTATTCAGATCTTGATATATTAAGAGTTTGGTGCTTTCATTCAGTAGTCATTTTTACCCCATGGATTCAGTCTGGTAGTACAGAATGTGACCATAATGGTGATTTAGCTGGAGTGAGTTGGTGTTCCGGACAGAGCTACACCTCCAGGAGCATGAAATGATGTTTTTGCGTTGAACGGTGTCCAAGTCATAAGTAAACACTGCAGAGAGTTCAAGGATTTCATGCTTATTTCTAAATGACAACAAGCCTGACTCATCCCATCCTCGCCCTCACCACAGCCATAGAACCTGTGAACGTGCGTGACAGTACTGTGCAACGCAGAACCTGATGCTATCAGCCAAACTTTACACACTCACTCACTCACACACACACACACACACACACAGGTGATTAAAAGGCGCGGGGGGGGGCGGGGAGTATTTGGTAAATATTTGGACAGCGCTGGAGCGTGGCGCTGTTTGCGGAGTTTAGTTTGCACTAATCGAAGCGCGTCGCTTTCTGAAGGGGCGGGGTGGGGGGGGGGGGTGTATGAAGGTTGGTGGGGGTAGAGAGGGCACTTCCTCCGCGCGCTGTGGGGTCATGCGATCCTTCCAGCTGCGCGCAATGGATCCATACGCGCGGTGGGCTCGACCTCCACATCCCGTGAGCCCCGCTCCTGATTGGCCCCCGCGTGAGACCGTGATAAACACGCGCGCGGGTATATATATTGTGTCGGGATGTTGACCCGAAAACAGAACTCGTGCAGAGGAACTGGACACTCGGCTGACCATGAGAGCTCACATCCGCACCGCGCCACGCATCGTCCGCCTGCTCGGGCAGCAGGAGCTCACGGGGCGGCAGCACGGCAAACCCACGTCCTCCGCTTGCGTGCTCGAGCACAAGGATGCTGCAGCCGCCGCCGCCGCTGCGGGGGGCTGCCCACACAGCCTTAACTCCATCCCGGGACCCCCCAACTGGCCCCTGCTGGGCAGCCTGGTCGACCTCCTGCGCAGGGGAGGCTTGAAGAGGCAACACGAGGCACTGGTACTTCATCTAGCTTCCAATAAACACTTTTAACTGCAACTAATAAATAATTGTTATTATTATTAATACTACTACTAAAAATAATAATCTTCTTATCATTGTTGTTCTCAATAGTACTCAATAACTTTTAAATATAACTGGTATTTCATAGCAATTTAAAGCAATTAAAAAATAATAATAAAATAACAATGCTACTAAAAATAATACGTATTATTATTATTATTATTATTATTATTTGTTGTTGTTGTTGTTTTGTTATAGCCTGAAGAGGCACTGGCGCTTCATTGTAATAAATACTGCTGTAGAACGACTGTAATAATTAATTCCCTTAACTGCGAAATCCGTTAGTTAGGGGTGTATTTCTATTTTAACCCGTTAAATCAAATTATTTACAGTATAATTATTTTACCCAGCTATTAATACATTCCCTCTGTTTGTTTGTGTTTGTTCGTTTGTTTGCCTGTGTTGTTTTCGAGCAGATTGATTACCACAAGAAGTTTGGGAAGATTTTTCGGATGAAGCTGGGCTCCTTCGAGTCTGTGCACATCGGGGCGCCCTGTCTGCTTGAGGCTCTGTACAGGAAGGAGGGCAGTTACCCCCAGAGACTTGAGATCAAACCCTGGAAAGCGTACAGAGACCTGCGGGACGAGGCGTACGGACTGCTCATCCTGTAAATACACCCGACTCCTCACTAAAGTGCGATGCGTAGAGGGATTGGGGGCAGATGTGTTTGTTGTTGGTGTGTGTTCGATGTGTGGTCTGATGTGTGGTTGTTTATTGGTCTGATGTGTGGTTGCTGCGCAGGGAGGGGAAAGACTGGCAGCGCGTAAGGAGCGCCTTTCAGCAGAAGCTGATGAAGCCGAGCGAGGTGGTGAAGCTGGACGGGAAGATAAACGCGGTGAGTGTCTTTCTGTACTGGTGGGTCTTTTCTGCTGTCTGAGCGTGTTGAATGCTTGGTGGTGACGCGTGGTTTCTCTCTGTGAAGGTTCTGGCAGACTTCGTGGATCGGATCGGATCCGTTAATGAGAACGGGAAGATTAGCGACCTGTATTTCGAACTGAACAAGTGGTCTTTCGAGAGTGAGTGTTTTTTTTTACTTTATTTCTGACTCACGTTTTCTCCACGATACTTAACTCTCTCTCTCTCTCGCTCTCGCTCTCTCTCTCTCTCTCTCTCTCAAACAAACAGACGCGCGCACCTCGTCAGGGCTTTATTCACTGTGTTTCTCTCTTACAGCGATCTGCTTTGTGCTCTACGACAAGCGCTTTGGTCTCCTACAAGACACGGTGGATGAAGAAGCGATGGACTTCATCACTGCAATCAAAACGGTACAGACACACCGTCCATTATACTCATTCCATCCTCTCCTCCTTCTCCAAAAGCTCCGTATTTCTCCGTCTGTCAGGCTTCGTATTTACGGTGCAAAATTTCTCCACACTTTCACTTCACTTCAACTTAACAGGCGCGTTCCTGTTAAGTGGGTGTTTGCATCGTCGACTCCCACGACGTGCCATATAAGGGAGAAGCCCCTCCCCTGCAGGGCCATTCATAAAAACAGCGTCCCGTAGTAAAAAGAGGGGGGCGTTTACTTTGACGGCACTCTCGTACAAAACCCATGTATTTACGTGTATTTTGTATATTTGTACAATTTTTTATTCAGGGTTTGATTATACCAAATTATAATTCAAAAGTTAAACGTCTTCCATGACTCGAAAAGGTTTTCATCCAGTAACTAAATTTCTCTTTTTGTTTAAAGTTTACGTTCTTTTTTTAAAGAAACATTTTTTTTAATCAAAAAGAACAGACAAGAACAATATAAAAAGTAGTATAGACTGAAGTGACGGATCAGTCCCACCCGTAAAAGGAGCTCTGTGGTGACTCTGGTGTGTTTCTTCTGCTCTGCCCTGCAGATGATGAGCACGTTTGGCACCATGATGGTGACACCAGTGGAGCTGCACAAAACCCTGAACACGAGGACGTGGCAGGATCACACAGCTGCGTGGGACCGTATTTTTAGTACAGGTACGACAAGGCGCCTTCATTGGATGACGTGTGACCCAGAAATCGCTTCGAGCTCATTTCTAGTCAGGTGATGAGAGATGAACTTACTGCCCCACCAGCCTTCCTCCCTCCCTACAGCTCACACTCTAGTCCGCCCTTCTCTCAGTGGGAGGGCAGAGAGAGAGAGTGAGTTGTAGTAAACTGGATGACCTAAGTGCACAGAGAATGCAGCCAAATATTTGGTTTAGAGGGAACAGAGAGTAAAGGGAAGGGGAGGGGGGGTTAAGTATGTTGATGCAAGGCTGTGTACCCATAGCTGTTCTCTTGCTGCTGGCTGGCTGGCTTACTGGCAAACACCTGTCATTTAACACTTTTCCTCCAATAAACCATAGCGGCACGTGCAGAGCGGCTCTTTAAGATAAAATGTTATATTTCTTTCTATACAAAGACTTTCAAAGGTATTTTTTTAATGTGAACAAAACCCATGGCATCAGATAGGAATAAGAAATGAAGAATGAATGCTTCTTCCTTTTACATGAAATCGTAAAGCATAAATATTTGTGACATCACAAACCTTGGCCCTGGTCTGTGGTGTAATCTGTCCGTAAGCTTCTCTGCAATGAACCATTTCACACAAAAATATTCTGAATGACTCTTTTCGCAATTATAAAGATATTTTGAAAGCCCAAACAGAGAAATACATAGACACTGAGATCTGTACAAACATCTGGAGACTGTTCAGCAGAGGTTTTTTATTTTTTCGTTCTCAGCAAAGCACTACATCGACAAGAAACTGATGAGACACTCAAGTGGACAATCTGACGACTTCCTCTGCGACATCTACCATAACAGCCCTCTCACCAAGAAGGAGCTTTACGCTGCAACGACTGAGCTCCAGGTTGGGGGCGTGGAGACAGTGAGTATGACCACACATTACAAAAACAAAAAAAAAACGGATCCTCAGCCAACCGTGACTGAATGCCCACCCTTAGCTTGTTTTGCAGCTCCACAACAATGAACTAAAGACATAACTCCAGCCCACTGCTTTAAAGATTAGCTCGTTCAAGCAGTTAAGTCGGTAGCATGAGGTCACACCACTTACAGCACACAGCTCCCCGAGAACAATGTCGCCCGCCTGTCCGGCTATGTATGAAATGTGACGACCGTTGAGTCGTGAACCTTTGGTGACCAGTGGTCCAGAATGACAAAAACAAATCTTTTCCTCCATTCAGACTGCGAACAGCACACTGTGGGCCATTTTCAACCTCTCACGGAACCCCCAGGCTCAGGACAAGCTGCTGCAGGAGATCAGAGATGTGGTGCCCACTGGAGAGATACCATGTGCTGAGCATATCAAGAACATGCCTTATCTCAAGGCCTGTTTGAAGGAGTCCATGAGGTAGGACATCATCCTCAATATCATTATAACCCAGAAAAGGGCTCAGACCTTGACAAAATCAATTCCTAAAAATACGCTCAATACAGAGTTCGTCTGAGGACAGCTAAACTCCATATGGTGTGATGCAGACTCAAGCACCAGTTGCACTAGTAAATCTCTGAGGCTGCTGCCCAGAAACTGAAGACTTTCTGAAGCTTTTATCTGAATTAAAAACCTGGCACCAAAAGAAGTGCTTTAAAGGGTTTAACAGATCAATACTTTCAAATGCTTCTCAACCCTGCAGCCCTCTACATACATTTTTGAATTTTCCATGCCCTCAACACACCAGATCCAGATAATTAACAAGCTTTCCTTGTGTTTATGTGAAGGTGAAAGGGCTAAACCTAGGGTAGGGGAAAACACCACGGGGCAAAGTTGCCTCCCAGTGATGGCCCAGTTCAGGTCCACATGTATTACTATCAACCTGCCCTCCTAGCAAAATTATTGATCATTTTTTCTTTTTTACTTTTACTTTACATTATTACTTTGATTGTTTTTATCTTATTTCTAGTCACACATTGAGTCTTTTACCGTCTCTTCTCATAATACACCTAAAATAAGAGAGCTTCACAATGTTCACCTGGGCTTTAACTGAGGATACTTTTGTTTGTGAGGTACTCTTATTTTTGATGATTTTAAAAAGAACCCTCAAATGAGTATCGAGCCTTTACATTATGTGAGGATTCTTCACAATCTTCAAAAAAGGTAACCAAATGTGGTTCATTGCCATTGCTTAAACTAGTGAAAAAATGAAATAGCCCAATGAGCAGTATTTTACTATTAGTGTTTAGTATTAACTATTATTATTACTTTGCCAATTTAGCTGCATTTCACATGTGGTTACATGACATGACCCATTCCGCTTTTCTCCTGTTGCCTGAAGCAGAGTCCTGGTCCATAGTATGGTTAGATAAAATCATGATTCGATTGCTTTTAACCCTACCACCACACAGTTGCCACATGGCCTGACGCTGAGTGATTCCCTCAGATGTGAAGATTAGGTTAGCTTTAACAGTCCCATGCAGATGACAGGGACAGCAGCCAGAGAACAGACACTGTAATCTTGAGCGAGGTCCACAGAGTCGTGTTAACGGCATGAACTCATCACACCACGATAATGCTTTAACGATCATGTCATGAGACAGACAGAATTATTCCTGGATAATAAGCAAGGATAATACTTCAGCATGTTCCTGCGGTGGTTTATGGTGTTTTTGTGGGATTATCATGCCTTGACTTATAGGCACTCATGCAAGCAATGCCATAATATGGCTCATACCTCTCGGCTTATGCACTCACCCTTACTTAAAGAACGAAATTCTCAGCAAAGCAGAAAGGGGCTTAGTGTGTGTTTTTCTCTTTTTCTCATGTATACAGAGTCTCACCCTCCGTGCCCTTCACAAGCCGGACTCTGGACAAAGACACCATACTGGGAGATTACACCTTACCTAAAGGAGTGAGTGCCATACTGTTCCTATTCCTTAAACACTGCCCCCTATAGACAGAGTTTAGTCATTACAAGTAGTAAATATGATCAATTTGACCCACTACTGGAAAAGAGAGCATGAGATGAAACACCAACACCTCCAAAAAACTCCTGATTTTGGTAGCGTGATGTGGTTTGAATTTTAATATGTTTTCTTTGTTTTCTTTTACAGACCGTGTTGATGATTAACAGCCAGGCACTGGGTTCTAATGAGGAATACTTCAACAATGGGAAGCAGTTCAGGCCAGAACGCTGGCTCCATGACAAAAACTCCATCAACCCATTTGCTTACGTACCTTTTGGCATCGGCAAAAGGATGTGCATTGGCCGGCGCCTGGCGGAGCTGCAGATACAGCTTGCTCTGTGCTGGGTAAGATCACACTCCAGCAGAAAATCTGGACAGGGACTAAATGTAAATATAGTTTTGTTGACTTTTTTTTTTACATTTGCTTTTGTTCTTGTGCTTTTCACAGTTAATTCGTGATTACAAGATCGTGGCAACAGATGATGAACCAGTGGATGCGGTGCATTCAGGAACACTTGTGCCTGATCGAGAGCTTCCCGTGGCTTTCATCCGCCGATGAGGTCAGTATTGTTTTGCTATTAACAGGGATGGGCATCATTAATTATACATGTACTTTAAATACTTCTTTCATTAAAAAAAAGATGAGATACTTTTGTATCAGATATATGTTTGGCCCAGTTTGTTGTGATTGGCTTGAAAACTGATCCACCACAAGTTTGGAAGCCAGATTGTAGCATTAATTGCTGTAAATATGGTTATTTTAAAGTTTTTGTGTTTGATTTAGTAGCCTAATTTAAACCTTTAACTGATTTACAGAATTTTCTGACCAAACATTTGACTGTAGGAGTGGCTAACATTAACTTAGCTTACTCCTCTCAGCCTATGGGTGGTTTACATATTTTTCTCTTGAAAAGAACATAATGAAAGATTTTGGAGTTGTTGTATGCAATGACATTATAATGCAATGACTCGGTGCGACTAGTAAAATAGCCTTGTTCTGTAAAAATAGAGAAGTTTTAGACACATGGTGTAACTTACAAGTTGGGATCTTATTTTAAAATTTATTTTGTCTTTCTTCAATCCTAACAACTAACTAAAGATCCTCACATCAGTATCTAAAAGAATGTTTTTTACCATTCATTCTGTGTTTTTAATGCTGTTGTTTATATGTTTAATTTTCCAGGTGAACCAATAACTCCACAGCCTTGGGTCAGAAGTATCAAGAGGGCTTCATTTTGCTGCTATTTTGTCAGAATGTATTGACACAATTATTTTAGATATACCTCATACCATTAATATTTAGTTCACATTGTAACTAATATAGATACAGATGTACATTTATTTCACATATTATAGTTATCAGTGTAAGACGAATGTAGGTATTAGATATACTTCTCAGTTGCTGACCAAACTCACATATGGAAATGATTTAGTTTTCTCATGATGACCACTACCTATTTCTATTATAAAAAATAATAATTATTTTTTTATGTATTTTTATTTCTATCTATATAAGCTTTTCAAAATATCCCAAAAATACAGAATGTATGTAAAATATGTAAACCTAGGACAGTGGCATTAAAATGTCAGAAGTGTTTGTACATGTATATAAAACTAACACTCTATATGTTTCTATGCGTATAATGACTTGCAAAATTTAAATATATGTATAAAAGAAAACTGGAAATGTGTTGTTCAGTCACTGTTGGGATTATTTATCATGTGCTGTGTGTTGTGTCACATATGTATTAAGTGTGTTTGGTGTGTGTGAAATGTGGGTGGGTTGAGTAGAGCCTTTGAAGTGTTTGTGGTGTGAGGGTTTTGTTTGAAGTTCATGTGTGTGTGTTGTGTCTGAAGTGTGTGTGTTGTGTCTGAAGTGTGTGTTAGGTGTCTTAAGTAGGCTATGTGTTAGGTGTCTTAAGTAGGCTTTGTGTTTATAGCTTGAAATCTCAGTAAGGGAAAGGTTCACAGGTTTATGAAGTGAATCGAAGAAAAACAAGTTTACTTTTTTCAAGCTAACTTAAAAACAGCGCTGGACAATTTTTCCACGAACAACATGGACCAGAAATTTAATTGTCAATGCACAAACACAACAGATTTTCATTTTACAATGATGGGTTCTGAAACTAGAGCTGTTTATGTTTTGAAACAAGAGTTGTGTACAGGGTCTCTGCAGGCTTAAGGAAGCCAAATTTAAGAATTTTTAAGACTTTTTAAGGGCACTTTGATCAAATTTAAGACCCTACATTCACAAAACGGCAAACAGCATGTGACCACCTTACAAATTTGGAACACTTATTGGAACTGAAAGCGCTGAAAATAAATGAAAGTGCCTGTATTTCACAACAAAAATATTGTAGACTAACTTCCGTGAAGTGAACACAGGAAATAAAATAAGAGCATTCCAGTCACATGTATGAGTAAACTGAATGTTTTAAAGTGAAAGATCAAGCCCAAAAATGTACCCGACGCGACCGACCGATACAGTAACTGCAATTTTTGGCCCGGGCCCGATTTAAATTCCATAATTTTTCAATATGTGGGCCGTTATAACACAAATTTTCTCAACTCGGGACACATTCATAAACTGACACTCCAGATCTGAGCCACTCAAATGCTTGATCATGGCCCGAGGAAAGTGGCAGGAAATGTTTTTGGGTTCGGGGAGAGAATGTAAACTCTACTGTCAGTTCAAAACTAGCGGTCTCGCACAGATATGTTGAGTGGAAGGGCATCACTCCGAGGGGGCGGGCCATGAATTTGAGGGGGCGGGGCGAGGCACATATTAACTGCAGTGCTGAGATCAGAGTTGGATCTGACTGAATTTTGATTGGTACAAAAGCGAATCTCTGCAGACCGGCACCCTTCCGCGACCCATTGTTTAAGAAACTAATGGTGTGTTTGGAGATGGAGCTGAAGTCTGTGAAACTGTTGAGACGGAACAGAACTGAGAAATGGCATTCCCATTGAGTTTAAAAAGCTTCTTGCACAGCATACAGCGGGCCTCATAGCAATAGCCAGGAATTGGTTTTAACCAGGTTGTAAATGTGGGATTTTCCATTCAGTTAACGTTAAATTTGCTGTTCTCCATGACGGATGTATCCACTAGCAAGAAACTGCTAATGTGCATACCTGAAAAAAAACCTCCCTCACACACACACAACCAGAAATTTTGGTGGTTCCACTCATTCCGATCTCCTACACAAAAAGGCAAAACACCATTTCGAAATTCACGAAATTCTTTAGATATTATCAGAAAAAATCTTGTTTATTGAGTCTGTGGTATTTTAAGACATTAGAACTCTGTATTTAAGGACTACTAGACATTTTTAAAGATATTTAAGGCCTTAATTTTGTAAAATCTAATTTAAGACTTTTTAAGGATCCTTGGATACCCTGTATGTAGTTGTGTAAACACTGTTAAAGCTTCAGTACATATGACTGACACTGTCCTTTTAAACCCTTGCAACAACTGTGTTGCTTTGATACGCATATATAACCTTCACCAGCCTATAAGGGTATAGATCAACAGATTCATGTTAAAGTTATAAGGAGTGTTTAAGCCTGGTTATACACTATGAAACACAATCTACTTAAAACGTGCTTAATGCTTCCTTTATTTACCACTGAAAATATGCCAAACACCTGATTTGAATTAAGTGGCCATTCATTTGTAAACCGTTCCCTTAATTTTACCTTAAAAGTGGATTTAAGGTATGAGTGTGAAACTTAATCCTAAACAAAAGACAATTTCTTCAGGAGGCTCAGTTATTTAAGGGTCTGATTTTAAAAATAAGGGAAAATTTCAGTAGTTTTACCCCTTAATCAGACTTAATCTGTGCACTTTTCCACTTAATTTCCTTTTTTTCTGGAAATTAAGGTAAAAATTAAGGATATATTAAGGGGGAAAATTAAGGGGTTTGGTTTCGTAGTGATACGAGTCACATTAAATGATAACCAATTGGACAGAGGTCATTTACATATCTAAGTCCTTTATCCAAGTAACAAAAACAACCTAACAGCATACAAAGAAAAGTTAATAAAAATAAAATTTTGTGGCTGGTACAGTATCACAAGCAGACCTAATGGAAAAATACAAAAAATTATACATAGGGGCCCTTTAATGCTGGCAACCCTGAGCTGAAATCATCCTGAAAAGGCGACGTTGACTGGTTTAATGGCCTGGATATATTACAGCAAAGGAGATCAAGTTTAAACTCCCAAAATCTCCTCTCATGGAAGACCATTTTGAATGGAATTGGAGATGTGATCTGACTAGGCTTAAGCCTAGAGACAGCCAGATTACTTTTTGAAGTTACAAAAAATTAAGTAGCCATTTTTATGCAGGAACCCACAAACACCACAGCACAATGTGGAACTGTTCCCTGCATTTTAACCATTCACCAAGTGAAGGACCAGGCAGCCAGCACTACAGGACCCGGGGAGGAGTGTGTGGGGACAGTACTTTGTTCAAGTGTACCTGTGTGGTGCCCCTGGAAGTCGTAGGATTCATACCCACATCTTTCTTATCCCTAACCCCAGGCCACCAGCTGCCCCCTCGGTATTTGATTCATGTGTTGTAAAGAGAACCCAATAAAATCCACAGAACTCATCATGAGAATTATGGCTATTAATATACGCTTTAAAACACCACCTTTGGTGTTTGTAACCCAGAAGCTTTTCTTTTGCTACTGATGTTTAATAGCTCCAGGTGCTGACAGCAGCAGTGGCCTTTTGCTGGAAAGATTTCTAAAATGAGTTGCCAAATCTGACCCCAGATTCCTGTTCTACTATGATTAACAGAGAATGTTTTGCCATTTGAACCGTCCTTCTTGCTGGTTCTTGCTGGTTCTTCATAGACCCAGTTGTTTGAATCCCCTTATTTATGCCTCAATAGTTTAGAGTAAAAATGTGTTTTCATAAATATATATGAATATCAAGACCTTTCTCTTTCATTTAGCAAGAAAGCCATTATATTATTCACATTTTACCATTTTCATTAATTCGCCCATTTTCGCTCTGGTTAATCCTATCTGGGGTCAGGAGTGTCTGCAGCCTATCCCGAGGTCTATGGGCTTGAGGCAGGGACAAGCTGACCAATGGCACACACACACACACACACACACACACACACACACTGCCTCAAGGAGAACATGCAAACTCCACACAAACAAGACCAGGACCCAGATTCAACCCTGGAGGCATGAAGCATTTTACAAAACTGATTTTGATACACTGTAAACGAGTGAAAGTATCCATCTACCCCTTTCTAATTCATGAGTTTTTGTACTTTAAGGATTCATTTCTGAAATTTCAGTTCAGCTGGGTGCACTGGTCTTGTATAATCTCCATAGAAATCACTGGCGGTGGAATGGGATGCTCTGGATTTTAAGGTCATCACGCCCAACACCAAGAAACAGCAAGAGTGGCGGCACACCATCCAATCCCCTTAAAATGAACTGGAGGGACAATTATGTTGTTGAACTATTCAACCTACATCAGTACCTTACCTTCCCAGAAGAATAAATGCTGTTTTTGAAAGAAATGCAAAAAAAAACTCATATAATGCTGCTCTTGATTTTAAACTTTTGGACATAGTATATATATATGAAAGGATTTATTAGAAAAACAAGTTTGCTGATACTTTCCTTAGCCTGATTTATCTTTGCGTAAATATGTATAGAGAGCATTGTATACAGTGATCATTGCCAACTTTGATTAAAGAAAGTGATCGTTTTTTTTTACTTTAGTGCTTTATATATATATATATATATATATATACCCCGCCTTCGCCCGCAGCAGCTGGGATAGTGTGGGATAAAGGGGTAGAAAATGGATGGATGGATATACAGTCAGGTCCATAAATATTGGGACATCGACACAATGTTAACATTTTTGGCTCTATACATCACCACACTGGATATCAAATGAAAAAAACAAGATGTGCTTTAATTGCAGACTGTCAGCTTTTATTTGAGGTATTTACATCCAAATCAGGTGAACGGTGTAGGAATTACAACAGTTTGCATA
>JBBKCR010000101.1:20246133-20257287 GCA_037577295.1 Ladigesia roloffi
CTCTCTTTCTCTCCCTCTCTCTCTCTCTCTCTCCCTCTCTCTCTCTCTCTCTCTCCTTCTCTCCCTCTCTCTCTCTCTCTCTCTCTCTCTCCCTCTCTCTCTCTCTCTCTCTCTTTCTTAGAGGATATGGTGTTTGTCCTGTGGTATCATGAGGAAATGAGTGGTCCACAATTGGAAAACCTATTAGGGCTCACCTCTAATTGAATTGGCCTGGTCCAATTGCTGCAGCAGTTACGCTTTATTGAGTGTAATGTGTTGGTGAATGTGTTTATCACATTTTCTGCCAAATCTCTCTGTCTCTCTCCCTCTCTCTCACTGCCCAACACACATACACACACACACACACACACACACAAACACACCCCCAGGCTTAACATGCTGCAAATATCAATAACCCTGGCCACGTGGGGGAAAATCCAAGTCAAGTGTGACAGCAGATGCATTCCCACACACTGTCATTCTGGCCCACACCTCCTCTCAGCTGGCTAAAGTGACAATTAAAAGTGTTGAGGCTCGACAGACACCAACGCAGCCTGCCTCCACTGCACCTTAGAGATGGAACCATGTGCTGAACCCTTGTGGGAAAGGTGGTGTACTTTAAGGAGGCACAGTTCTAGCCAGTGTGATGTAATTTAAAATTGTAAATTGATTTACCGGTTTACTGCTTTATGTGGTTTCCCATTAGTGGCCAGTACTGTCACTATCAATTTTATGTTTGTGTGTTTGTATATATCCGAGCCATAATAGTCTATTGATTCTGGGACAAGAACAATATTAAAGTCTAAACAAATCCAATATAAACTCTAGAGAAAATACTCAATAGACCAATGCTGGCATATGTATAGCATAAGTCATTAGCGGTTATTGCGTAATCATTCTCAATTATTAGAGTTACAGTTTACTGGTAAATGTTATATGTAAACATATGTGAACTCTGATGTGGATGTTCTTTCTTGTAGTGACTCACATAAAAGCAGGCTAATAGCCCCTCTCTTGATAGAATATTCAGACTAAACATGGCTTGATATTGGCCTGCAAACAGTTTATATATCAAGCAAATGATTCACTACATCAAATCTTCAAGAACATACAGTTTAGTCTAGCAATCTTAGCAGTTTTTCCTTTTTGCTCCTTCTCAGCCATTTCTTGATATGCCGATTGAGAATGTGTTGCTGAACTCACTAGGTAATTTATATATAATGTAATATATGTAATAATTGAATAGAAGAATGAAATCGGTAGGTCTTGCAATAAGTGGCATTGCACTAAGCAGGAATAGGTTAGAAGTCTCTGCCTCCCACTTGAGATCTGTTGTTGCTTTGTTTAACCCGGTAGTGAAAAAGTTATATTTCGGAGGTACGCACTGATCCTAGATCTGTGCCGGAGGGCACCTTCCACCTAGTCCCATTTGCCTCTAGGCTACGAAAGGCTTTTTGCCAGAAATTGGACTTGAATAAAACGTATTTTTCCTGACAACCCCTTTACACTTATGCCCCAACATATTCGCACTCAGGCTATTTTTTGAACATGGGCACTGTGGGCTTAATTCACGGCATCCCTGCCTGTCTTGACCTCTATGTTTATCCTTTCCCACTGCCACTGTGAGGGTGATTGGAATGCGTGAGCGGTGAATTAAGACTCCTGGGCATCCTTTAGCAATCTCCATCTCGTTAAAGCCCCTCGTTACTCATAGGGCACATTAGCATAATCCATCCCACTCAGTGCCAGAGTGGACGACGTCATTCATCTGCTCATTTTCAAATTCGTGGAAAATTTATACGATGTTGATTAGGGTTCGCAAACCAACAAGGTCATTAGTGATAACAAAGACACTTAGAATTAGCCTGAGGTATTTGTCATGGAGGGATTTTGCTTTTTGTATGGGCATATCATTCAATCCAATCCCTCAGTTAATTAATCAATTAACAGGTATTAACGAGCGCTAATTAGTGTTCAACTTGACGAAGGTGCTTTTCTGCCAGTTTGGACATCCGTCAGTTTTCTTTTTCTCCTTCGGGACTGTATAAGAGGCTTAATCACTGGCACGTCCGTTGACTGCAAGTCTTGGATAAAACATGCCATGGTCTTGATGGTCTTGGTTTGTAATCCTGTTGGGCATAATATGCTTAGCTGTGAAACTAGATTAAGACTAGTGTGCACTTAGAAACCACAAATGACTGTTGAAGAATCAGAGAGGTCTTCCACTTTTGCCAAATCATCCTTCTTCTACAAATGGCTGGCAAATTTATGTCTACCCTGGATAAATGTATGTCAATCAGTTCATCTGTAAATGGTCTTTAGGTTACTAGAGAACGTAAAGAATGAAGTGGCTTGCTATGAAATATTAACTATGGGCATACACTGACTGTACCTACTATATATAGTGAAGGGTGGAGGTGAAGCTGGGTATGTTTGGCTGAAATAAGAGGCCACTCTTTGGTTACAGATTTTTTTTAGATGCATTTAGTGGAGATAGATTTAGTGCTGGAACCTATGACAGAAGAAATAGGACAATAAATAGACAAACACCCTAGCAGAAATAGCAGAAACAAATGCATTCACACATAGGGCCACATTAGCATCTCCACTTTACCTGATGTGCATAACTTTGTATTGTGGGAGGAAACCAGAGAACCTGGTGGAATCCCACTGGTGGAAACAACATGCAATTTCCACACAAGAAAGGACCTTTAGTCATCTTTCCATGACGCTCCCTGTGTTGTATAATCAGATTTACAATAGTTCTAGGTATCGGAATTTAACCGATTACAGCTGAAACTTCTGGATCTGATGTGCGATGAGTTCAAGAATGATTTCAGTCCTGGAACCAGTCTAGTCTGTTTTAGAGCAGACTGACATTGTGCGAGGCCATGGTGTGAATTGTGTATTACTCCTAGAAGGGTAAAGGATTGTACAGTAATTTAGGCCCAATTTTAGATGATCACCTTAAGTGAAGTACTTCCGTTTTTAAATAAAGCTTTTAGGGTTTTTTGGATTGACCAAGATTGCAGTATAAGCATGAGAGACAGTATAATTCCACCTATAATAGCAAGTTAATAAAAAGTTAGTGAAAGATGGAGGGTTAGAAGGATATACATCTTTTCTGGTCGTAGTTGCCAGATATTATGCTTTTTACATTTCAAAAGCAGTTACTGTAACTAAAATTAAGATGAACATTGTTGGGCTTGTAGCTGTTTTGGGATCTCTTTCGATTTCTCTCTTGTTCTCTCTCTCTCTCTCCCTCTTCTAGTCTTTTTGTCCTTTCTCTCTCCTCTCCTCTCCTCTCTCTGTCTCAGGTGATTGATATTTGTACTGACTACAGTAGACAATAGAGGGCACTGCAGACAAATCCAGCGCTTCCTGGCTGGTCCAACAGAATGTGGTCTGGACCTGAACGGAAGAGAGGGTTCTATTCCAGCATTCTCGGTGGAAATGTAGCTGAAGTGATTTACATGACAGACAAAAGATCTCCAAAGGCCAATTCATAACAAGGTGATCTTTGTGCTCAGGAAAAGCGCCAGTCATCCTAGACAGAGGCTATTTACTTGGAGCTCCAGAAGATAATGTGAGGTTCAAGTAAATTTTTGAATGAGCACAATGCTGCTTATTTACTTTCAGCTGTTGTAGTTGCAGGTTTCTGTCTGTGTGTGTATGTGTGTGTCTATGTGTGTGTGTGTTCAGATAAGGACTAGCGTCACTGGACTGGAAGAGGCCAGCCTGGCAGGCCTGAACCCAGCAGAGTGTAAAAAGACAGCATGCTGTTTCTCAGAATGGACAGGGAGACAAAGAGAACTGGAGGAGAAAGGCAGGATAGGAAAAGGGACAGTACTAGTACAGGAGGATATTAGAATAATAGCAGAGTTATAATGTGTGGGATAGGTGAAGGTGGACTACTTGTTTCTCTCATGTTTCTGTACACCCCAGGTCCATTTTACTCCAAACTTCTCCTTTAACTGGAGCGGCAGCAGTTATGGAGAATAAAAAAAGCTAAGCTGTGTTCTTGGAAGCCAGAGAGCATCAATATTATTCTCATAATGATGTCTGATGACTCATCTCCTTTCTGATGTATGTATGTCTATATAGATAAATGTTCCCATGTCTCCTGGGCATGAGAACTGAAGTACAGCAGTTTAATAAGTGTAATTCTCAGCCAGTTTCAAGAAGACTGCTGGTTTCAAATAACTTTGGAGAGTATTTTGTGGTTTGGGGGACACATTTTACTGATTAAATAACTATAATTCTTGGCTGATTAGCTGTCTTGATATCTGGCAACCTTTACTTTGTAGCCGTCCCTATGTTTTACTAAAACAAGATGATAAAATTGTGATTTCATGGCGTAGATCACATGTAACTTATAATCTTCTTGGTCAGGTAACTGTTGTAGGGCCCCAACAGATCCAAACACACTTGTAGACTTTATAGAATCAAATACAAGACATTGTTCTTTATAATTAAGACGCAGTCTAGTTCGAGTGTAAGATATACATTTAAGTAAAGAATATAAGAATGGTTGCAATTCCTGATTTCATAACAATTTAAAACAACAATAGTTTTAACTTTATAATAAAATAAACAAAGTTTCAGACAGATAATTACAGGTGAATTACTAAATGCAAAATATAAATATATGTACAGCCTACTTACAGTATGAGATGAGAAAATATTTTTTTGTTTAATAACATCTTGCTGTTCCCAAAGTCTATTTGCTATTAAATATGAAATATTTAATAAATATGTGTCTGGTTTATGTTATTTCAATCTATGCTAGCACTTATGTGACTAGTGATTTCAGACTTTCAGACAGAAGGTATTAACTGTGCCAGTTTTCTGTTGAATAATTCACACAAACTTGTAAGCGAATAGGTTTTAAAGCTGGTGCAGTAATGAAGGCAAAGTAAGAGATTCTGTAAGTGAGTTAATCTAAATAAAAGTTGATTGATTAACTATAGAAAAAATCATTAGTTGCCTCCCTAGAGGGGAGTGAATCTGATTGGATCGTGGCCTGCCTGACATTCTTGGCAAGCACAGACTCGTCTCTGCCTCTCCTCACCCTTTTCTCCACAGTGGTTCTGGCTGGTGCCAGTTTATGTAATGTGACCAGACAGTACTGTTGCTTAGAAATGGAGCCTAAGGTGAGCGTAATCTGACTGAAAGTCCAGGTCCCCTGGGCGGCACGTGCGGCGTCCAGAGGGAGCCCGAACAGTTAATCCACCTCCACCGCTGTCAGCATTCATACATCATAGCCCCCCCCCCCCACCACCACAATCCCCCTCTTCGCTTTCTGCTGGTGGACTATGAGCCAGGGGGCCGGAAAGAATGGAAATGTGAAGGAAAACCTGAAGAAAAGAAGAAGGCAGGTTCCAGGTGCATTGGAGGAAGACGGGAGCAGCAGAACTGAGTCAGAGCGAGAGAGAATTAATGAAAGAGGAGTAAAGCGTAGAGACAGTGACAGAGAGAGAGAGATAGAGAGAGAGAGAGAGAGACTAAAGCAATGGAGAAAAAAGAAAAAGAGAGAAAAAAGAGCCCTCTCCGTGCAGGCCTGCTGCTCGCTATATTGGAGAGGAGTGCTGTTGCCGGGGCAACCAGCGGGACCCACGATTGGTATTTGGAGCAGCGCTCCAGTGGAATAGCTGCAGAGAATTTGATGTTCAGCACACATCTGGGGTTGACTAATACATCACGCGTATCACCGCTGTCCTTCTCTCTCTTTCTTCCTCTTATGCTCATCCCTCTCTCCATGGTAGGCCTTGCTCCTTCCTCTATGGTCTACAAAACCCCCTTGATGAGACACACCCCCAGGGACAGTATCCAATCTTCTTTTATCGCCGTACGCTTGTTCTACTTGAGAAGCACTGAGTCAAACATGTCACCGCGCTGCACGCTTCTTGTGCTGCCTATTAGGGGGCCTGTTATCCTGAAGATGCTTAGAGTTTTTGCTTAGCATGTCATGCCACTTGTCGAGGTCAGGGAGATGACATAAAATAGCAGGACAACCCTTTGACAAGTATATCCAAGCGGTGCGATTTACCTTGACTTGCCCCTGGAGAGTATAGTCCCACCGGCATGATTCTAATACGGGATTCAGTTCAGCATTGAAGCAAAAATCTTTACTTCTACCCGCCCATCAAAATCTACCATGCTGATGTTCCCATAACATAGTGTATTCTTACCAATAATATATGCAATAGCATGTATAAGAATCTACATAAGCCCTTAATCTAAGCATGCCCATAGGCTAATATTGGAACCAGAGATGGAACCAGTTTCATCACTCACTTGCTTCCACCATGGTCTGAAGATCCATCTCCTAAAGCGATGTCTTGGTCAGGGATCCCCGGCTCCAGACCTCTAGGGGTGCTGTCCAGTTTGGTAGTTCTCTTACTCAAACACATTCACTAGCCTAGCAGCTAACAGATTAGTTGAACCAAATGTCTGGGAGCTGGGAAACTGTGCTGGAGATCAGCCCTCCAGGTCTGGAGTTGGGATTCCCCGATTTAAGATCTATCTGTGTTCTCCACAGGGGGATGCAATATAGCCTACACTCATTAAGAACAAGAGGAAACCCAAACCAGCAGGATCTCATGAGTGCATGTGTGTTTGAGCAATTTCTGAGCAATTTTCTAATATAAGTAAAAGATATCAATGAAATATAAGGACACAGCCTAAGTGAAATTTAAAAAGAGATACTGAGAAATCTTCAATGTTTCCGTCAGCCAGTCATTTCATAAGTGTTGCACATTTGCATTTTACTGCTCAAAAACCTCACTACAATTGTAACAAAAAAAATCACTGTAGTTAAATTAGGCTAATTTGCAAACATTGACTAATAAAAATAGTTTGCTGTTATAATAGTCAATGAAGGGGGAAGTGTATATGAACTAAAATGCATTGTTTGACTAGGTTATGTATAAATAGCGTACAGGTTAACATGCTGCTCTGATCATTTGGGGGATTTACTGAAAAAAATGCCAGTAATTAATAGAGCATATGATTGTGTTAAACAATTTCCTTTGGGATAAATACAGATTTCTGATTCTGATTCTGATTACTAGCTTTAAATGCTTCAAATGTCTATTCTTGAGTAGGATAGTGTTAAACCCTGCGGAAATCCCCTGAAATTAGCATTATTTTATTGATGGAAGTTTGTATGCAACATAGCCTGATGGAGACACGTAGTTCTATGCACTTTTTTGCCATATAGTGCATGCACATGTGTGTCTTCCTTCAAAGTATTTTGGAGTCTTAGAAGGGCATAGAAAGTGATGAATCAGTAAAGTGTATTTGCGCTGTGTGACTTAAAAATGAGATTTTTGCCCGAACCGTGGTTTAAGGGCTGTCCCCGGACCAGATAAGACATCGCACTGTTTCGATGTTTACTCTGCTACTGCCAAATGTGGAAACAAGCCATGCATCACTCCGACCACACACGGAAATCCACATCCCCTGAGGTGATGTAACACAGATACACACCGGCACATTTAAAGATGCTCATCGATTGCACCACAGCAAGACCTGAGAGAGGGAGAGAGAGATGCCGTTTGATCCTCCGGAGAGTCGTACGGAGGAGGCGTGCGGTCGCTGTGTTTGTTTTCAGTGGCGGTAATGTGGCAAAGATGTGAACTCGGTTTGGAGATGACACACAACTCAGAGAGCCCATCTATAAAAGATGAGAGAACAGAGGCGTGAGAGTCTTTTCCCATGGAGCAATGAGCCTTCCTCGCAGCTTTTGTGTGTTTGTGTATTGGGGGGGAGGGGGAGTCTTGTATTTAGCTTCTTCTATTGACCAAATGTCCTGATTATGATAGAAAACCATGAACATTTAAAGAAGGGAGGACATTTTGCTAGTTTTCACATCAATGTTTTTCAAAGCTAAAAGAATAAAAGGAAGGGTTTAAAATCTTTGTGTTGCATCATGGTCCCAGGTATTTCCTTTCACTGTGCATGGTGTATAAAATGGCAAAAAAAATCACTGATTTGACATTTGAACACTTAAATGGTTCTTTGCCTGTTTACATGCTTCTGCATTATAACGGAATACTTAAAAGAAGATAAAATAATTCACATAATAGTAATAATATATAATAATATGTAATAATATTAACAAAAGTTTTCCCTTTAGTCAATTAACCAAGATATGTTTGGAGTCCAAATCTCATTTCTGTCGTTTTGAACTAGGAACGCTAATATTGCTAAGAAGCTTCAGATGTCCACAGGCACTCGGATTGTTTCCATAAATACATCCTCAGACTCCGGACTCTCCACATCTAGCTCTCCTTTAGAGTGGCTCAGACTCGTGGATGTGGTTTAGGACCTACTGTGATTTACTGTGAGCCTTAAACAAAATTATACCACTACAGGCGACATTTCAGGCAACAACTGATATTTGCAAAGCAGCAACAAGAGCTAATCACTGTCAGATTCTGACACCTGAAGTGATTTGTGAAAATACCCTGCTGGCTAAACAAACCTTGCTAGCTGCCAACAGCATTTGGATTTAAGGTTTGTTCATTTTTACAGTTCAAACTAATACTGTTTTGTAAACAACGTCTGTGCTATCCTAATGAACCTGTGATTTGAGTGGGTTGAGAGTATTTAGGAGAATGTATTTCCAAAATGATTTGAGTTCTTGTGTTTGTTAGCCACATTAGCTTCCAGTCAGAAGCTCCAAACTTGTTTTGTTGATTAGCCACATCTGGAATCAGTCATTTTGTGCCAAACTTCTTTAAGGTTAAAGCTAGGTTTAGGTGTGGGTGTAGTATTACACAAGTCAGCAGCTGTCCTCACTAACCTACCAATGCTCAGTGTTTTTTGTGTGTTTGTTTAAACAAGAGAGAGATGGAGACAGATAAAGGTCTTGGTGTTTGTGAAATTGCATTTGCACCGTGTGCGTGTGTGTGTGTCGTTGTGTGTGTGTGTGTGTGTAGGCTCTGACTTGTGCATGGCGTGATGCCTAACTCCAGCCTCAGGGAGAGGAAGAGAAAATGCAAATGTGGGATCCTCATTTTTCTCCCAGCTCTTTAAAAAGACATGACCACTGAAAAGCACAGTGGCCTATTTGCACTGTATTATTTAAGCCTCATTCAGGCCACTGCTAGCAGCTTGAGCTCGGCATTGTTATTTGACATTTCCCGTGAAAAGCTCCATAATCCTATTTACCCAGACACATTTAATGGGAAATCTCCTATACTTACTTGTATTTTTTGTTTTTTTTCTTGTTAGCTGGGGTTTTTTTTAGCTTTTATTTTAAACATTTCCAGTGTGTCCCAGTCCTAGTGCATTTCTCTCGTGCATTTTGTGTTTTATTCTTATTACTGTGAACGACATACATTATGATTGTGACAAACTTGACATTTGATTTTATTATTTTAAAGGTTGTATAATAGAATACAATGGGTAGGAGCTTCATCTTGGGTTCTATGATCATCAATGTCCTTGTTTTGATACAGATGTAGCCGGAATACGTTAAGCTGTGAAATGCATGATTATTCCTTTAACCTTTTGAGAATTTGAAGGCTGGGTCAAAAAGGTGGACACACACCCAGGTCAAGATCTGATCCCACTTTTAAAAGTCATTGAAAGCATGTGATCGGGTGTGTGTGTGTGTGTGTGGGGGGGGTCTTTGCTATGAGGCTTGGCAGTCTAACTCATGACTTTCAGATTGCAAGGGCAACTCCCTAACTGCTAGGCCACCAGCTACCCCCATGGCATTGGTCATGAAGATTTGTTTGTTCTAGATTAAACACAAACATCTGAAGCTTGGAACGGCATTTCATGTAACAGTCGGAACATTTATTCACAGTCCGTGACATATCTTGAGGGCTTGGAGCGATGTTTTACTCACCAAACTGGTCCCGCCCATTAGAAATCAATATGTGATTGATTTCACTGTCAGTCTCTAATTATAAATGGTTAATCTGATATATCAATCCAGTTACTGAAAAACCCACGTGAGAGCATGTTCAGTTTTATCTACCCAGGTACGATGGTGGGTTGTTGCTTGTTTTAACATTTAAACCCTATTTCCAGTCAAAGTGTAATGATAAAGTAATGATGCCTTGTAATATTGGGAAGAATGTGTATTTGACTAGTCATTACTTAATACAATTACAATCAGTGAGTTAAACTGACTTGGTAAGGCTTAACAAGAGAACTAGAAAAACACCTGAGGTTATTGTTATTATTATAAAGTTTTATTATTATATTAATATTATACTTAATTATTGAAAAAGTATTTTTTAAGAGCATTTTAATGTCCCATCGTGCCCCTAAACTGGAACAGTAGGACATTATATTCTCATTTTCGAACACAATCGTAGTTTGACTTAAATTTAGAATCTGTACTTTTGATAGAATTGCACAATTTTAATGAAGAATGAGTGAGTGACACCCTGCCACATCAGAAATAACCACAACTACGGCTTAATGGGGTCTCTAAACATGGCCTTACATCACTAAAGTTCATAAACCCAATTTCAGTCTCTTGGACATGGATATCCATTGCATTGTCGAGATCCAGGACATGCAGTTGCGTCACTTGAGTACCCCAAATGGTGCAGTTCTGATGGTGCTCTACTATTTAAATATTTCAGCGCATCATCCACATTTAGTTGGCCGAGAAACACAACAGCTATTCCCATTCCCCCTCTCCTCCAAACCTTCCTCCTGCTTTTGCACTCTCCTCTCTCCTCCTCTCCTTTTCCGGCAATCCTCTTTCCATCCTTCTTCTCTCCCAGCCTTCCCGAGAGAGCTGTGAAATATTCCTCTTTAGAAACGGATAAAAAAGGAAAGAGAGAGTGTTTCTGAAGCACATGCTCTGTTTATGCAGAGGCCAGCTATACACATGAATGGGTTTAAAGTACACTAAGACAGATGCTTATTAAATACTGCACTGTACACAGTACAATGCAAAAACATCTGGTTTAGCTAATTTACATACAGCCTTAATTCACCAGAATATTTTGAAGAAATCTATAAATAAAATTAAAATGTAGATGTAGTGACTTTTGTATTAGATCCTAGACTGCAGCTGTATCTACATGAACTGGTTGTGGCCAGTTCATCTTGGTTGTATTTTGGTTGTGGCCTTGTGTGTGTGTGTGTGAGTGTGTGTGTGTGTGTGTGTGCGTGTGTGTGTGTGTGTGTGTGTGTGTGTGT
>JBBKCR010000101.1:20265918-20278080 GCA_037577295.1 Ladigesia roloffi
TAAGACATGAATCGATCGGTTTTTGTGAGAAACTGAACAGTATTTATATCATTTTTTACCTCTGAAAGACGACCGTCATATTATTAGCATCGTACTTACAATTTTGCACTAATTTACAATTTTGTTGATAACGTAGCCTGACAAACTGATGTAATGACAGGAGACAACTATTGGAACAGATCTATATAAAATTGTCTGTGTAAGTTTTCCTGTCATACACACACACACACACACATGCAGTACAGAACACACATATACTCAGTTCAGGCATTCAGATGTTCCCTCTCCAGCTTCTGGCTCCTCTGTGTGACGAGATGGTGTGGAAGGGGAGAAATTTTAGTAACATGTCCAAGGTTGGTCTTCAAAGAGGACAGCGTGGCATTTCAGTTTGCAAGGTTCACACTTGAATTGCAAGCTCTCAGACTCATAAGCCATTCACTGGGTCTGGAAAAACACACGGACCCAGTCCACTAGGCCTCGACATGTTCAATCCAGTTGGCAAACCAATAGCACAAAATTAAAAACGAAAATAAAAACAGGGAAAAAAACTTCCCCAAGGCAACACACTCAAGCATGTCCATGTTGTTCTCATTTGATGCCATTTCCCAGCTCACTATATGGTTTAATATTTCATGTAATTCCCTCCTGGTGACAGCAGCTCTCGATTATATCTGTCAACAGGCTGGAATTAGAGGCGGAATGTGTTCTGGTGGGAGTGCGGGGCTAAACCTGGCATCCTTACTCCGTCAGAACAAGCATTTTTATTTGCTTCCTTGCAATTTACTCACTCTTCAGGATCTGTAATTGTTTCACGAACACACCAGTGAGCAGTATTAGATTAATGCTCACGTTTGATTCGTGGTGCATGACAAATACTGGAACTGCTACCCTGATGGGGTGTAAGGTTATTGCCTGCTTAAAGCTACCGGAGCATTCATTTTTTGTAGCTCCTTTATGGCTTTATGGCGACTTTATGGCATTTTTCTCACAGTTTGCCACAATACATAATAGCACAATTTTTTAGGATGAATTTTTAGAAAACATATCCCTTGTAAAATTTTATACATGTCTTGATAGTAGATAAAGCAAACCAAATTACACAAATGAGACAAAATATTAGATTAAAATTCCAATGTTACATCTCTGTGAGTGGAAAATGTGTGTGAATTTCTAGCATTAGCACATAATATTTAAGGGAAATTTGAGTCAGGTGTTCTAAGTGAAAGAGGCGAAAGACAAGTGCTAGAGCTCTGTTTAACTTAAACAACAGGGATCTATCAAAGTCTGATCCTCACATGTCTGCTGATGTGTATCATGATTAGGCATGGGCCGGTATAAAATTCTGACAGTATGGTAACCTTGGATAAAAATATCACGGTATCACAGTATTGTAATTACTGCTCTACAGAGTTGTATTTAAATGTCCGGGTAAAAAAACTACTCTTTTTTCAACTGAACACAGTATATTTTATTATAGGAAACATCAGGCAAAATAATTAAAATAAATAATTGAATCTTCTTAATTAAATTAAATCTCAGTCACTTGTGTGAGCCTAAACGTGCAGCTCAACAATTATCAAAATAAAGAAATAAAAAAAATTTTCAAAGACAAATCCTTCCTTTGACGACACAAACAATGCACATATCGTAGGAACGGTATAACTTTTTTTTAGACATCATCCCATGTCTAATCATGATAAAGGAGATTTCTGAGGACCTCCGAAAAAGAGAATTGTTGATGCTCATCCGAGTGTAAAAGGTTTCAAAACCATCTCTGAAGTGTTTGGACTCCACTAATCCACAGTCAGACATGAAGGTAATTCAAGACTGTTGTTACCCTCCCTGAGAGCGGCCGACCAACAAAGCAGTCAAACAGCAAAGTGTGTAATAGTTCACAAAGTCACAAAAAGAGCCCAGGAGGAACCCTGGGTAATTGCTCACCTTGACAAGCCAGTAGGCTGTTTGTGGACGAATGAGACGAAAACAGAACTTTTAGTTTAAATGAGACCTGTTATGTTTGGAGAAAGAAACACACAGCACAACAGCATAAGAACCAGTATTACAGAGTATATTACAGAGTATACATGGCTGTATATCTCTGAAATCAGGATTTGGGCCTGTTTTACTGCATCTGGGCCTGAATGGTTTGCCACTATTGTGAAAAATATCATTCTGAATGAGACCATCCTATTCTAAAGGAAAACGGTCGGGCATCTGTCTATAAGCTGAGCCTCAAGAGAAGATGAACCATGCAGCAAGGCTGTGACCATAAGCACACAGGTTGTCAATCAACCATTTATCTACTCTTAATCATGAATAACTGAGGTTATTTAGCCATATTTATACAGAAATATAGAACATTCTAGAGCAGGCGTCACCAAATGGCGGACCGCGGTCCGGATCCGGACCTAGTGAATGTTCTGTTCGGACCCTAGACCAGATTGAGTAATTTTTTGGACGGTCGTGGCTGTAGACAGGGGGCGCTGCTGCTCCAGTTAATACAACAACAGAGTCACTCGTTAGTTTACTAGTGATGGAAAGTTCTACTTATTTCAGAGAGCCGTTTCTTCTGGAGGAGCCGGTGTTGTGCCCCGACTGGCTCTTACTGTATTATCATCTGTAGCAGTGTTCCGCGGGTAGGCATTTTTAACTCCACCCAAACCGACCTGTCAGGAGATCCAAACCTCCCGCCCAACCTGCAAAACTACTCATATATACTGACCCAAAACCCGACCTGACCCGAGGAAAAAAAACAAACAGTTTACAACACATTTTGATCGATAATGGAATGTGTTTTGTAACTTAAATGTATTTGCCTGGGACTCTTTCTATTTATGGTAAAATAGTTAGTTGTGCATTGGAAATGAATAATACATTTTGAGTAAACTATATGAAAATGTGGACATAGGGGAAGGCTATAAGACACAGGATGGACATTAGTTCGGACCTTCTACTGGGACGAAATGTAACAACTAGACCTCTGTGTCTTTTAATTGAATACCGCTGATAAAGAGTGTAAACTTTTAAGCCCCACTGGAAGTGCCGAAGTGGAAATGTTTATCATAGGTGAGCTTGTGGGGGTCTTAAATCTAGCATTACTCTTTAAAGGTACTGAAAAGGTTAAATGGACAGATCATATAGGACAATAGTTCCCAAACTGTGCTATGTAGCCCCAGGGGACACATGATGAGTGTGATATATCGTCCAACGCACGCTGTGCTCTAATAGTTTGTTGATTTTCTTTTTATTTATTACAATTTGTTTGAAAGTCTGCCCATGAAAAAGGAGGCGTTAGGTGTCCTAAGAATTTGTCAAACCTATTGAGCGCTCCTACCATGCTGCCATGCTCTTACTGCATCTGGGGACACTAATGACAGAGCATTTGGTTATGGAGCATATTTATTTGTTCTGTGCCTGAACAAGTAAGTTCCTTTACAAAATGTCATGTGAACATATGCACTTCTTGTTACGTATTTGTCCCTGCCTGTGTTGCTGCCATTTTTAGTAACAAATAAAGAAATTCATTCCTCCAACTCATCCCTGTGGTCTTACAAACACTCCAGAGTGAATACAGGCCTTAGATGCATCCCTAGCATGATTAATGTGTTCAATATAAGTTGGTTTTCAAAGACTAAATCTTTTACATATCTTATGATGTCACTACTGGTGATGTATTTATTGATACAGCTGGAGTATAGCAGTTAAAGCTGGATTGTAAATACAAAAGTTTACAAAATAAAAGCCAATTTAAGTCCTTTAAAGATACTTTCAACAGCCCAAATGGACCAAGCCAAGATATTTACAAGAATTTAATAAAAGATTAGTATATTTGAAGTCATACTATGCTAGAATATGGCTTGAATTGCACCTGGTTTATCCACATTTATTTGTGGTGTCCAGCCTTCTTAGCATAGGGCATTTGTGGCTGTGTTCCAACAAAGCCAAAGGGCTGAGAGCAGTTGTTTTAATGAGTAAAATCAGGTGTGAATCTGCTTGTTTGTAATGTAACTCTGCAGCCTACCCAACCCTGTGGTAGATTAAAACAGGCATCCCTGATATTCGAGTTCCCAGCCCAGTACTAAAGATATCTAATTTTTTTTGTGTTTGTTTTGTTTTGTTTTTTATTTTAACCATAATTGTTTCATTTGTACCCTAATTAATTTGGTAAGTATGAATTGTGCTATAAAAATAAACTTATTTACTTACTACTTACTAGTTTTTGACTTACATTTTAAGATCTAATGATGCCCTTTTCTGACCAAAGATGAGGAATGCCCAAAAGTGTAGCAATCTTCTCTTTTAATCCACGTCTCGTAAACACATGCAGTGCCATAAAATGTCTCAGAACTCATAACAAAATAATCAAGTGTTGTCCTTTAAAATCTAGTTGTCCTGTAAAAATCTTTCGCTGGACTGTTTTCACTGTAAAATACATATTTTAAGTCTAGCATCACTCAAAGACTGTATTATAATTTTTATATTATAACATATTTAAGTAGGTATGGTCTCATTTGCATATTTATATGTTGTTTTATTTCCAATGCAAAAAAAAGAGAAATTGTAAGAATATCAATAATCACCTGGGACAGATTTGTTATGATATTCACTGTGTTGCAGTACCATGTTCTCATAAGGATGCTCAGGGATGTCCTGATATTACATATACCAGGGGTCACCAACCTTTCTGAGAGCTAATATATATATAATAAACAAGTTTTAAATGCTTTTTTTGGATTTGGTCATTTTCAAATAGCTATAAATGCAAATGCGATTAAAGAAGAATAACAACAGGATAAAATTTAATGTTAGACATTTTTACTGGTGAGTTGTGCTATATTTTGGGGCCACCCTGATGCCCGCGGGCACCACGTTGTTGACTCCTGACGTATAATGTGAGTATATGCTGTTTCAGGCTACATGTGTTACATTATTGGCTCAGAATCATTCTATTTTTCCCAAAATCTAGCGATTCTTTTGATATTTGCATCATACCAAGATGTTGTATCAGAATTGTGCCATCTCTACATGCCTCCATTAGACTTTGGAAAGGAAGATCCAGTGAACCGCAGTTAGTCTCTCTTCTCTGTATATCACTATGAAGTGGAGTCAGTATATTAACCTAAATCTAAGTCTTACTCAGGCCTACAGTGTCTAATATAAGTTAGTAATAGTTTCACTGTAAGCTATCCCGTGAGTTTAATGTGCCACTTAGGTTCGCTATCTCTTCATACAGTATGTATGATTCTTTCATACCCTTTAAAAGATTTAACAGGACTAAATATTGCATACAGTGCGAAAGATATTCACATAATCACCAGCTAAATGTGCGTTACTGCATTCAATACAAACTCTCAGTGCACCCTATAAACAAATGCATCATCGCAAATGTGCAAACTGCGCAACTTTCACCACTGCGGTTTGCCCTCAAGGCGCTCCAGAATAAAATAATTTTTTCTATACATGTTCTCCTTAATAGCATGTTCTACTTTTGCCGGCAAGGTTATGTTTGAGCATTAAATATAAAAGAATAATCATAGCGTTTACTATATATAACCTTGTGTCAGTGCTGGGAATGTATTAGGAGATGCCTTTTATAATGTTGGGATTCGAAATCCTAGTAGAGTGAAGGGGTCAGTAAAATAGGTTTTTTTTGAGCTGGCCAGATTAGAGCCAAACCCTAAGGACCACATATGGCCCAGTGTTCTGAAACAAATTTACTGACCCGTTACTCCAGTCGACAGAAGGGATTATGGGATGTCTGATTTAGATCAGTTCATGTACCCGCCTGACTGCCTAGACACACACAGTCACTGGAGGAAGATCAATATCTTTGTCCAAAGTTTTAGGGTAAAAAAAAAGTACAGTTGGATTGCTGTTAATAGTTTTATTTTTGTTAGCATAAATTTTTGTTAGCATAAAATAACTATTTTCAAAAATTTTAACCCATAACTTAATGCTCATCAGAATTTCTTAATTGCATTAGTAGGTTTTGCCTAAAAGATTATTTGTATAACAGTGATCATTAAGGCTAGAGATAATTAGAGATGTAGCTCTGGCCATAAATGTCAAAACTCAAGAAAGAAATTCCTGAGTAATGATTCTATGATGTACTAGTTTCCCTTTAGAATATCTAGTAATATTTTAGAGCTAATGCTGGTGCATTTCTGAATAAACATGGACATGTGAAGCTGTAAGATCATTACAGGTACTGTATTTACATACGTTTTATGTTGTTTATCGCAGTTTTACTGCGACTCTTTCACTGAAGAGCTCTGGAGTAGAGCAGCAGCCTGGTTGTTCTGACAGTCAGTGATGTATCTAGGACTTCCAGAAGGCCTGGAATGTGTTTTTCCTCACTAAATTGTTCCCAGCTGTTGTAAATCAAAATGTGATTGCTTGATTCCACTGTCAGTTCCTAATTATGCTGGTGGTTAAACCAAGGTGTGAGGACTTCTGTCCGTCTTCTAAAGACCTAGCCATGTCTCTTGGATTTATAATGCAGGCTGTATCTACCTAGGTACCATGGATGACAAAAAACCCACCAATATTAATTGGCTAGGTCTGGATTTTAACCCTTTGGTTTCCAACCAAACATTACCAATGAAATAAGAGCACTACAATATTCAGTTAATATATATAACACTTTATTATAACAAATCCGCATTACAGCCAATACTTAGAGATTAATAACAACCAGTATAATGATTCTACTAAATGCATTATCATTAATTTATCAGAAATGTGTCATTTTCTTGGAAAACCAAATGAATGAAAGATAAATAATGTATTGTGAAGTACGAACCATTCCCTTTCACTGTTAACCAATATATTAAAAAAGTGTTTGATTTGCAGAAACATTTTTCTGAGAGGAAGTTACACGGCAGAAGTAGCACATTGCCACCAGCATGACTCCTTAATATGCAAACACAGGGCTTATCTAACTTCTTTACATTGTCTTAATTTAATCAAGCCATTCTGGGGCTGTAATCTCATTATCTGAGGCTGCAGCCCAGGACCGAGAGTGATGATGATCTAGGCTGCTAGGATAAGCTGGGCGTTATCCAGTGTACAGGCCCGTATCACTGATCACCCACGCAGGTGTGGATTGGTCTCTCTGATGAGATGTGTGCCACTCTCCAGAGCCTTCTGCCACTCACATGCCCACAGATGGCTGTCTGATGGAGTCAATGTACTGTGGTAACCTGACATAGTAACAATGTCAGGCCAAAGGATAGTAAAGACATGGTAACAAATGTGGCCTTTCTGGTTTAAATCGGTATGGCTAACAGCCAGCCATTGTGGCTTAATTGCCATCTGTTCATCCAAGATAAGACATTTTATAATTTCAAGACACAGTCGTGTGTTATCAGAGGTTTTGGTCTATAACTGGCTTTTTGTGGTTTGCAGTGATCCGAATTTATTCTGCTTCCACATGTGTTCCAGTCTGTATTGATCTGAAGGGAGACAATCTGTAAACCTGACTAATTTAGCTCAAAGCGTAGCAAGAAGCCACAGCATAATTGAGTCTCTCTGAAAGGGTCAATTATTGATTTCCAAAACAAAGAGGAAGTTCTTTATCTTAGTTTCTACACTTGGGGCATCACTGTATAGTCTGGCCCTGTTTACAAGGTGCAGTGAATTAACTGGATTAAAAAGAGGAGGGGCCCTCAATGTGGGTGTGTATCATGTGTATCAGATTTCATGTGAATAATATCAATAACAAAATTACTAAATCATTTGCGTGCTCAGTGCTTGTGTGTATTGAATCAAGGGATTCATTCCGAATTGTTCATAAGGTTTTTCACTCTTTAGAAAAAATGCTATTCAATAAACAGTGTTGGGAGTAATGTGTAACAAAAGTAAAGATTTACTGTAAGCCAATGTTTTTTGATGAAACGTGTGAATGTAAGGCATTTCTGAAAGAAAATTGATAATATCTTACTCAGTAAATATGTTATGGAATTAAGTGATTTTTTTTCTTCATACAAATTCACCAAAATCACCCTGAGATCAGCAAAGGAGAAACGTTCGCGCACTTGTTGTAGTCAGACAGAACAGAGAGATGAGTAGAGTGACCGGGCGTCCTTCTTTCCCCGGACACGTCCTCTTTTTGAGACCTTCGTCTTTTTATTTTAGAGCTTTAGAATTTTAGAATTTTAGAAACCAAATATTCCCCATGTCAGGGGCATCTCTCATAAACCAAAAGTCCAGAAGACCCCCTGGACCACGGCCGAGCTGGTAGGAAAGTCCTCGCTCTCCTTCTACTGGATGTGCTACGAGCTAATTGAGCGTCATGAACTACGTTTAGATTTCCAAATCCATAATTCCAGGTATTTTGTTGAGAGTAACTGAAAAGTAATGCAACAGTAGTGTAAGGCTTTACATTTTAAATACAGTAATATTGTAATGTAACGAATTACTTTAAAATGACCGTAACAAGTAATAAATAATACATTACAGTTTTAAAGTAACTTGCCCAACACTGGCAATAACGTATAATATATTTAATAATAGTTCAGTTGTTCAGTAAAGTCCCATTAATATAGTAGTCTATAATAATGCAGTTGTTGAGTCACTTGATCAAGTCCTTTTCATGTGAAAATTACAAAAAGGCTAAATTCTTTATTCCAGTTATTCAGTCCTGTAACATATGAGTGTATAAGTGTTGGAATAGTTAGAGCATGATATCCCACTAAGTTTCACTAATGTGACAGGCTTCACTTAAAAACTGCCCTTTTAAGGGAAAAGCATTAGATTTGTTTCAGTATCAAGCTTTTAATATCAGTTTATTATCCGTATTTTCCTAAAATGTGCCTCCTTTGATACCTTTGAAAGGACATATCTGATGCTGGGTGTGGCTGAAATGGAAACATGTGCATGTTATTATTAGATCTGCAAAGACATTTGTGATTAATCAATCGCTGGAAGGTGCCTGATCCTAAAATTTTACATTTTCTATAATATATTCTATGTTATGTAGTAAAAAATTCCGTCCCAAAATTTTGAAGGAAAGGAAAGTACCTTGCAGTACTAAATTATGTCCTTCCTCTGAATATATTAAGGTGAAAATGATGTGCACATTTGAATCGAACGAATCCACCGTTCTCTCTTTCTCGCTCTCTTTCTCGCTGCCTTGCTCCACTCTCCTGAGTTTAGTGCTGAAGAGCTTCTGTGTTATCAGGCTTCGAGACCCAGACTGGCTAATGAGAGCCGAAACATTCCTTTTGGCCCAAAGAGGTCCCCTCTGCTCTCTCGCTTTCTTCATTTCTTTCTTCCCCTCCTCATCCCTCCTCCCAAAAGCACAGAGCTGATTACACAACAGGAGTCTCTGCTTATAACGTGTCGGTTCTGTTCATGTTGGTCTCCTGCTTCATTTGTCACTTTTTTGTTTAGTGAGTTTTTTACTGGCCAATCAACTTCACTTGATTCCACATACTAAGCCAAAGTGCCCTCTTTGTGACCTCTTTGTGTATTGTTTATGCACTGCGTATGCCCTTTAGGATTAGGACACTGTAGGGAAATAACCACAATAAAGGCTTTTCTGCTGGTTACCCAGCCTCTCTCTTCCCTTTTTTCAAAATAAACCATTTGGGGTGAGGCAATTTGAGGCCCTGCTGTTTTTTTGTGACAATTTCAATACAACTCTGCCAGTCCCAAACTGCCACACTGAATTTACTGGCGCTGAATGCTGTTTTGAAATTGGCCAAATATGTTTCATGGAGGAACATACACTAAATGGGACCATTTTACAGCTCAACTGGTAATATGTTGTTTTTGCTGGGCTGCAGAGCACTGGTGCATATTATAGTGAATAAGAAAGGTCAGTGCAGCGTAAAATTACATTTAATTTTCAAGGCTAGTAAGTTATCATGGGAATCCGCATACATGCATTTATTCTAATGTCATCAAAGCTGAATAACAGATGACTATAGTGACCAAACATTTATAGATGCTTCTAATTTGTGAACCTAGCAGCTTTAAGATGCATGCATGAATTGTGTTTACATATACACAGCTTGGATTAAACGAGTAATATTTTTATGCATGAGTATGTGTCTATCAAATCTAATGGTGCACCACTATTCATTCTTGTCTATTTTGTATCATAAATGTAGAAGATTTCCAATATTGCAAATTTCTGCAAGCGCCTCTATGTATTTCACGTAGCAAGTAGTGCCTAGCTGACGCAGATGCAATAAAATTACTTCCAAAAGACATATTTTACTTGAGAAAGCTTGAAGCAGACATTATATTATACTATGTATGTTGCAGTTTTACATAGATTATTTCAGTAGGGTCATAGTAGTGTAGCGGGTTAAACATGTGCCTGTTAACCCATTGACCACAAGGTTGCAGGTTCAAGCCCGCCCACTTTTTAACATTATGCCCTTGAGTAAGACACTTAACACTCATTGGTACCAGGGGGACTGTCCCTGTAACTAATGAGTGCCACAGCTGTTTCCATTTCTAATTGATTAGGCTATGAGTTGTAATCACTGACAGTGATGTATCTAGAATTGATCCCTCTCCTTTTTCTCCTTAGAAAAAACACAATTTGTTCATTTGATTGGTCATTTAATGATCATGTTTGTGGCTCAACTGAAATTTCAGCTCCTAAAGGCCTCAAAAATGGAAACCAATAGCTTGTGTCTGGTTACCCTAGTCCAGATTCCATTGAGGGTTTCTCCACCAAAACTTTACAAGGAAATACAATTAGGTACCAAAATACATCCAGTACATGTATGATTCTGATTTTTTTATTAGCAAGAGCTTAGAAGAACTTATTCCCATGAATGATCTGAACCAGGCCTTATGTCCTCTTAATACTTTAACTTGAGTAAGTTTTCCTAGAGGAACATTTAACCACCTAAATCTAGCTGAGGCCACAGCAGTGTTCAGAAATCTCACATCTTTGTCAGGCTGAGCCATCCAAAATCAGTCTTTTCCCAACACACTGGATTCAGGCTTAATGAGGAACAAAAAGAGTTGCAGCCCCACGTACTTAGTCCCAGACTTCGTCACGTTTTTACTTTGGATTGGAATGACTTGCTGCAATACTTCAAACAGCTGCTGGTGTCTTGCAAGATCGAATTAGCCAGAAGGACTGGTTTCGTCACGGCTGAGCGCTCGACGTGAGCCAAAATGTTCTCTTCTTCTGGCGCTTCATGCTGTGTAATTAAATCCTCACTTCTGTGATTTGGACAGTTATTTATTTCACGGCATTCCGAAGTGTAACCCGAGAGGTTGTAAAACAAACAAAAAAAATGCATGAGTAAACTACGTTTTCTAAATATTGCTTTTCATCTCGTACGCTTGTGTAATGCTTCATAACCAGGACTGTAAGCCAATCGTATGTGCCCCACATATTTGCACACCTGCACCATTCATCATGGATATTTTCCCTAACCGTGGGGGGGGGGGAAGCGCTCCATAATGCAAGCTTAAGCTCCAATTCCATACCAAATACAAGCAGTTTACCAACAGCTGATTCTAATGTAGCAGAGTCCACTCTGAGATTGGCTGTGTTGGCTGGAAGCTTTATGATGGAATTTGTGGAAAATTAGTAAATAATGTGTCGTGACTGGGAAGAATAGATGCGTAACACAGTGCCACTGCAGAACAGGAGAAGGGTGCAGAAAGGGGTCTCTTCGGTTTTAATAACATTTACGTGTTATTTTCTGGATGTGCATGCGTTCTGTATGTGTGTGTGTGTGTGTGTGTGTGTGTGTGCGCTTGCATATATGTATGTAGGGGTATTTGCACAGTTTCCACACTACCTGATATTCTCATGGCAATATGACTCAGACTACCAAACCTCATAGTAGTTTTGTAGTCCTTCTAATTTAATCTCTGTTATCTACTATTAAGGTTTAGAAAATAATCCCTAACCCCTTTTTGTCTTGCCAGTAAATAAATTAGTAGTAACATGTTTACAAATTCTTTAGTAGTAACATAGTATCAATAGTATTTGTACCCCAGGATTTTGTGTTTATTGCATATTGAATTTCATATGTATGTACGTATGTAAGTATGTATGTATGTATGTATGTATGTATGTATGTATGTATATATGTATATATGTATGATGTATGTATGTATATATGTATGTATGTATGTATGTATGTATGTATGTATGTATGTATGTATGTATGTATGTATGTA
>JBBKCR010000101.1:20333262-20345578 GCA_037577295.1 Ladigesia roloffi
CTTTTTTCGATAGTAATGTCTTGAAAGTTCATATCTAGATATAGATACGATAAAGATATATCTTTCAGCCCTAGTGTATGCAACACATGATAAGCCAACAAGTTGAATTAGATGTGTGAGAGCATTAACTGCTGCTAGGGTTGGGATTGGGTCTAAGAAGTCTGATAAGGAATCTTTTCCCTTCACAGCTGAATGAGTTCAACTTTTATCTTTCAGATTCAGAGCATCACTGATAGCTCCCGTGGCTCCATCCGCCGGAAGAACCCCGCAGCCGTCACCACCCAGCTGAGCGTGACTGAGGAACCTGCCGCCAGCAGCAAGGAGGAGAAACCAGAGGAAGAGGTCAGTGAGCCCTGAGACCCTCTCTTACCTAAATCAGCAGGACAAGCCTTGTTCTTTTACTTTATTTCATTATCCCGGGGTTTGCCTTTATCTTTACATTTATCCATTACGCTCATATCCAGAGCGGCCATTTTATCATTTTACAGACATAAGCCAATAGAGCGCTGGGAATTTGATCCAATTACTCTTATTGATGTAGCATCGTGTAATTGGCCAGATGGGAACTGGAATGTCTGCTGTGTGGAGGACAGCAGTATTACCCACCGCACTTACACCAACCTCTTCTTTCATGAGAAATGCCACTTAGATTTGTTCCATTTACCATTTTTACCATTAAAATGGTCAATATAATCAATTACAACTACTTTTTGTTCACATATTTAATGGTAATTATCATATTATGTTGATGTATTTGCAAGCTAAACATTTTATTTGATATTTCATATATAATATAATCTAAATAGCAACCAGTTAGAATTCAGAATAGCACTGCAGTTGGAACTAAGCCCTGTATCTCTATTTTTGTCCTTTTTCATGTCTCTCAATACCCCAGATGTCCTTCATACTGTGTCAGAGGTTCATGGTGAACAGATATTCCAGTCACTTGGAATAAAATGATATTTTATTGAACTTCAATTCACAATCTTTCCTTCCCCTGTTTGCATCAAAGTCACATTTCCATACTGGCATTTTTCCATATATGCATCGTTTCAATTTTATTCTAAAATGTCAAATTAGTAAACATATAAATATTGTAAACAAAACTGTTTGGTCTGGTCATTACATTTTGCTGTAAATTTTACAAGATCTTGTGCTTTAAAAGTACTGTGTAAGTCGTAGGCACCTGAGGAAACTGATTTTAAAACCTTTTAAATGGGCAGTGATTGTTTTCCACATTCATAAATATACTAAATATAACTGTAAATATTGATTTTATGTTCGGTATATCAATGTATCCATGGTGAATTCCAGTATTACTTACATTACTTTAAGGGTAATGTATTAAGCTGACTTTAAATTGAAATTAAAGCTTTTTGGGGGCATATTTAGGTTTTAAATGATAAAAATAGGCATTTTTTTTACCACGTCACAACAGTGTGGTTTTTCAGCGGGAGCTCTTGAAACATAACTCCCACAAAAAGCGAGGGATTACTTTATTGCATTCACTCTCGGTCTGTCTCTTCCTATTCTCTTCCTTAGCCATGTCAGATTTCTCTGTCTTCTTCCTCAGACGTAACAGCTCTCTCTCTCTCTTCTCCTCCTCTGCCCTCACGCTGCCCGTGTACTTGTTGTGCCCTGCCCTGCCTCTCAGTGTGTTACTGTGTCCCCGCCCCCACAGGAACAGCTCATCCACGACAAGAGCACCAACCCCCCCACCCCTGCTACCCCCCAGTCCCCGGCCGCCGAGGCGGAGACCCCCAGCCCTGTCGTACAGATGACTTGGACTGAGACCAAGTGTGACGGAGAAAAGGCCAAGCCTGTGGGAGCCACCACACCTGAGGCCATCAAAGACCTCTTCAACATGAAGCCGTGAGTGTGAAAAAACTGACTCGTGCCCATTTTATCTTACAGAGCACTGGGTCGCAAAGCAGGGCTTGGCTGTAAAGCATGATGACCAGCATGTAAAGGACTGAGTGCACCAGTGCTACAGCGCCATCTGCTGGACAGAAATCTAGTTGTTTGCAGAGAGGTGATTCTCAGTGTAAAATGGCCAATATTGACCACATATACGGACAATGTGGTCACAACTGAATAAAACTGAAAGACGTGATGTTTTTGTTAATATATTTCCTAATTGTCCTATACCCATTTCCCGCCTTTTATTTATTAAACTGAAACTAAACTGGCCAGTAGATCCAGACTGACGTATAAGAGGGTCAAAAGTGTTTGCGAATTTAAATTATTGTGTTCTATTTCACTCTTAAATTGTAATTTGTACTGTTGTTTGTAACCACAAAGGATAAGTAATGTTTTGAAACACATTTTATTTTCTGTTTTGTGTTTGCCATTTTGACCCGGGCTTCACCACTTTTTTGGGTTCCCTAGTCTAGATGTTATAAGGTCAGTGTTTGGTCCTTTCTTTATCCTTTTATTTCTCTGTTCCATGCCGCAGGGAGTGGGAGAATCTGTGAGTATGCAGTTTTGTGTTTGTCTCTCTCTCTCTCTCTATCTATCTCTGTCTCTCTCTCTCTATCTCTGTCTCTCTCTCTCTGTCTCTCTCTCTCTCTCTCACACAGTTTGGTATTACTGTACTTGTGAGGACACTAGGCTGTGTAATACTGTATCTGAGTGATGCTAAACCACCCCTACAGATTTCCCTGTTTTCATACTCTCTGTGTGGTAAAATTATACATGGTTCATTTACTGATGGTCCTTTTACTCTCCATTGTCCAGAAACCAGTTCAACGTGCGACGCATGCACACTGCTCTTAGACTCAACACTGAAATTGTGAAGAAATCCCAAGAGGCCAAGTTAGTCCTGCTCAACATGCCCGGACCACCCAAGAACAGAAAGGGTGATGAGAACTGTATCCTTTGACTTCTCTCTGTGTGAGTCGTATGCAAAGTGTGAACACTGCCAGTGTTTTCAATCAAACATGTCACTTGGTGGCAAAACGTCTGCATACAAAAGTAAGAACGTAGTCTTTAGAGTCAATACAGCATGTCTGCTATTTTATCTTTAACTCGCTCTCTCAGACATGGAGTTCCTTGAAGTCCTAACCGAGGGTCTCAACAGGGTTCTCCTTGTACGTGGTGGAGGTCGTGAGGTCATCACCATCTACTCCTGAAAGACCAGCCTGCATCACTCCATCCCATTCCCCTCCCCAAGCACCCATCCCAAAAGATTCCCTATCCCACTCCCAAGCAATATCCCGAACCCCCCTGCCCTAGTCCTGCCCCGGCCCACCCCACCCCACGCCAAACCGGAGTCACAGGTCCTGTTCTTAACCGATCACCCTCTACAACCTGCCCTCAAAAAAAACCCTTTTACCAATCCGCTCGTGAGTTCTACCATTTGCTGCCCCGTGTTCCCGATGGCCTCCTCTTCTGTATTTGTTGTGAACTATCGATCCACGGTTTCGCCTGCTGAGTTCAGTGCCACGTCCATTATGAGGGCAGACTTTTGATGTCAGTAAGTTAATCTGCTGCATTCCGGAGGTTTTCTCTCCATCCCCCCCTTTCGTAGACCTGTCCATCACTCTTCTCATCCGGTCGGGATGCGTCTGGGGGCCGCTGAAACGGGATGGGTGGGTTACGATATGTCTGTCATTTCTTTAGGGCTTTGTTTTCTTATTTGTTTTGTCATTTGTTTACAAACAAACAAACAAAAATGAACTTGCCAGGACAACAGGCGCCAGACAAGCTGCTGGTGGACTCTTGACAGATGAACCGACCGAGACGGCAGCGGGACGTTCCTGCCACGGAGTGGACCCTCCCAGCAGCCTCGTCTGTCACAAACAGGGCTGCCGGCCACGGTCTCGCTGTCCAGTTCACACGCTTGGAGGACGCTGTGGGGAAAACAGTTAAGAATCCCGGGACTGTGCTGGAAACTGGGAAGAAAAGTGTCTGTGCTCCGTTTTCTTGGCACGGTTCTGTCATTTTATTTGTGTTTGTGTGTGTGTATGTGTGTATGTCTCATCATCACTCTCATCTCTTTTTTCCTGTCTCCCGGTCGGATGTGGCTAGCTATCCCCTGCCAACCACGACACGTGCCAAAAAAAACAAGAGTGGGAAGATCTGTGACTTGCTGTCTGATTGCCAGGCAGCGAAAGACCAAGTCGTTTAATCAGCACTATTACATGGCGTAATTAGAGACGGGTCGAGGAGAAATAAGGATTCAGTAGCATGCTGGTGGATCAGAGTGTATATAGTGTACAATCCTGAGGTACTGAGAAACGTCGATGTAGTGTTCCTGAGTTCACCGAGCCTCCGGTGAAGAGATGTCCTTATCTGACAGGGTCGGGTCCAAACAAAAGGCTTTGGAATGGCTTTTCAGCTTCTCACTGGAAGTGAACCGTACTGTACTGTAGCCCCCTTCACGAGCACTCAACCTGCACTGGCAGCCACTGTGCAACAAGTGATTTAATGAGTCTGTGGATTCATTAAATGCATGCGTGTGTGTGAGTGTGTGTGTGTGTGTAATTCATCCATGAGAGTGTGAAAGCAACCATTTTTCCCTTTTTACAAAAAGGAGAGCGTATATGTTTGTTACATTTTCAGACAGATCTATTTAAACTATCTTTAACAGTATGATATGTATTATCCGTGTTGGGATGCACCAAAATATGCGAGAGACCACACAGTTACAGCGATATGATGTAGACGTTGCTTGTACCATCGTAAGTGAAAGTGATTTAAGAGCAGAAACTGCCGTTTGGCAGAAGACGTAGCGATTAGCTCGTACTGAGCCGACTTGAAAGGAAATAGGAACGCTAGGAACTACGTCCTTCCAGAAAGTCCAGCTCTATGCAGTAAGACTGTAGCGTCGATCATACGCTAACCGTACGTGCCAGCCTGGTCTGAATTCCCAAGTTCTTTTTCATCACTTTTAAACAAGTGCTTGGAAAATTCAGGGCCGAGCAACGTTTCGGAAAGGACCGTGCAATAGCCGAAATAGGGAAATCACATCACTGCTACATTGTTTATTTTTGTATGCATATATATTTTATATGTGTGGCTTTACTTTTGCATCATTCTCTCAGCAGTAAAGTCACTTGCACTTCTGTTAAATGTATTGTTATTAATATCAATATCAAAATATATCAATTTAAGAAATATATATATATATATATCTATATACAGTATATATACATATATGAATTATCAGAGTAAATCTAGAGTTTATTGAGACTACAAATAACGTTATTTTCTGTTGAAAAAGAATTCTAATGAAAACCTCTCATAAGTCGCGAATGCTGCTAGTGTACGAATAGATCGGTTTGTATCGTGTGTGTATGTGTACTTAGAGCAAAAAAAAAGAAAATATTTAAAGGTATGTACAAAACATTGTCGGGGGAGGGGTAGACTTCTGAAGATACATATCAGTGCTGGTGGGAACTGCATCTAAGATGTGAGCAGGTGGGTTTTTTTGTCAACGTCAGACTAAAAACAAGGATCCAGCACTTGCGTGTGAAATCCCAAGCTGAGCCGATGCAAAACGTCTGGAGAGCTTTTGCGGTGGTGTCGTACTGGTGATGTACGATATCAACCCATGCAAGGCGTACAAGGACACGGCTGCTTTTTCTGGTCTGGTGTACGTTCTGAGCCGCCGCACGTTCACCACGCGCTCTTGTTTGCTTTGTGTCGAGCCGCATATGAGTAGACCTTCGCTCATGCATCGCCTGCGTAGACTGAGCCTTTTGAACACGTTTTTTCACGAACAGGCAACTCTGAGCCGTTTCGGAAAAAGACCATTTTCACGCGACGTTTTGAGACGGTTTGTGTTTCTTATTCCTGTTTGCATGGTCTTTGTATGGATATTTGTTTAAATGGTTTCTATTGTGTATCGTAGGTAGAAGGTAAAGACAAGAAGGCGTCTGCTGGAGACCATCTGGTCAAGGCCAGGGGCGTAAAAGCCTCATCTGGGAACCTCTGAACACGTGTGCAAATTTCACACTTGGTGCAAATTTAGTTTACTTGCTGCTCCACAGAAATAGGATGCAGTCTTAATTTGGCCCTAAGGGGTTGCTTTCTTTTAAAGAAGTGATTTCGTTCACTTTAATATAAAGGTAGAATTTAAATGTGGGAGGAAACAAGAGAAGAAAAAGCTTTCCCACTTATCAAGGATCTTATGAAAACAACAAAAGGTCTCACTTTTAATAAGTAAAATAATATGAGTTTGGAAATAGACCTTGTGGGCATGTAAGAAAAACAATAAAAGTAGATTTAGCAGGTCAGGAGTATATCTGGAAAGATCAGTACACCAATTTACCTGCAAATATGTATATCAGTATATCAGTTTCCATTTGTGCGAGGAGGGAATTTTCACACCAAGCCTTACAAACAAAAAAAGAAATATTACTTTGTGCTGGCTTGTGATTTTAATGCCTGGAACTCTGAGGTCCAAGCCAAAGATCTCGTACAAACGTGTATTAATATATATGTGAGGATATTCCACTGACTGACTGTATCTCAGTCATTGTACACAAACACTAATGTAAATCTCTTGCAACCTTGTTTAGTTAAATGTCCAATTAATGTCCCAACCTCTATAGATTTCCCAGTATTCCTATCATTATGAAGACGGTTGGGAGCGATCTTTGGAATCACTTGAAGCTCATGTTATTGAGAAACACTAGATTATTATTTCCTATTCCAGGTGAGGATAAAGTCAAGAAGCACAATTACAGGACCTCTGAGTGTACCAGAATATAAACTACAATGGTAGTTGATATGCTGATTGCTGTTTACAGGATTATGCTGGTGTTGTTAGCATGCATTACTGCATCCCACCCCTTCATAAATAAATAATTACGGCCTTGGCCTACAACTGCGCCAGAAGGTCAACAGCAATCAGAAGCTGTTTGCTAAAGTGACCCAGAAGACCACAGGTGGACGTAGCCTAGCGAAACGTCTGGATGCATTCTATTGTTACCTGTTGTGTTTTGCTATTCATAGAACCATGTGAATTAGATTAGAGGGGATCCTCGCTGTGGTACGAATGAGTCTTAGGTGTCTTTTTTGGCTTTGTATATTACTGCTCTTGGATACGCTAGCGTTCAGTACACTTGTCCTTCGTTGTATCGTGAGAATGCTTTAGTATACCCCGACCAGTGGTCTTAGATCGATTCCCTTTTTTGTTTCTTTTTCAAAAGGTTACGTGCAATATTGACTCTGATGTTCTCTTTTGGGGGGGAGGGGAGGGGGGTACTTTGTAAGTGCGTACGTATTTATATTCTCGTTTGTTTACCTCTATGTCTGCTTCGAGCATGGCCCCGCCTGGGCCGTGATGTTCATCTGCGTTCTTTGTATGCTAGAGGAGTGTACATCACATCTGTTCTATGGTGGCTGAGATAGAAATGCACTTTATAGAGTTAACATTCTTTATTCCTGAGCATGCTGGATTATTTCAGCTTTCCTCTAGTGGCAAGAGCGTGTGCCACGGTCACACAGAGGCAGCAGTGTCATTCGAGGTTTCACCATGAATTTACAGAACAGACATGTTCTCATACTACCTGGTCATGGCGGTTTTTATCCTGTATAGTACTGAGGTGTGCAGTTTTTGGGGTGTTTTTTTGGTTATTTTTAGCATGGATCACAAGATTTTTGTTTTTCATTCACCAGTTTGAAGAACAGAGTACACAAGATGTAGAAAAACAAAAGGTGTTACATTTCTAGACACTGAATCAATGTGGTGACTGACGCCCTCACCTGCCCCTTTTCCCTCAACCTCCTCAAATCACACTGCCCCAACTGCCCCCATCACCCGCTATCCCAACACCCACCACCCCCAGCATTGTATTAACATGTGATTGCAGTATAAATCTGAATATTGATCAAATACTATAAACAAGCGCTTCCACTGCTGGGCTTGGCTCTGTTAAAACGGCCAATGGGCTGATGATGCATCCCCCTTAGTCTTCTATCTCTCGCCCTATTATCACCATCACCACCATCTTCTGAGGATTTTAAGAGAAGAACCTTGCTAAGATGTAGCAAGAGTGGAGTCCAATATTCCATAGGTCATTTGGGAAGGACTAGCGTTCCATTATCCTTTTAAAGAATCTAAACGTGTGTAAGGGCTCCGGATCACAACGTCCTTGGTTTTAGAGGTGCAAGCAGGCGCCACTCAAGATCGAACACCTCTCCACTGCCTAAATCATCCTCAGTGCTCTGTTACTTGGTTGAAAATTGGCGCATTCTGCGGCTTTGTGTCCAGACGCTCTCCAGCATAAAGAAAAAACACGGCCTTGAGAGGCCTTGCGTAGGTTTAAAGGTTCCAAACATTGCAGTGTCCACATGCAGCAGTTCTAACAGAGCCAGGCGCCCAGGTTTGTTGTCTAACTCGACGCATGCACATTATCCTGAAGTTGATATAATGCTATATATTTAAATGTTTTGTGGTTCTCAGTATTACGTTCACTCTCAGTATTTATTTTAACTCTTTTAATTGCCTATGTGTTATTTTTACAAGCCGTGTGGTGTAACTTATTGTGTACAAATGCTTTCTTTGGGTAAATTCAGTCGGCTAGCTAGGGTGAATGAGTGTATTGGTTACAGGAGTCTATTTTTATTATAGTTAGTTGAGCCAGAAAAAGAGGCTATTTTACTTTTATTATGATTACAGAGTTATTGTTATCAACAGAAGAACCGATTACCAAAGTATATTTAAGTTATATATTTTGTGTTATAAATTGTCATCTTAATGAATCTGGAAGAAGCCTGAGGGACCAAATGAAGTCAGAAATTACACCATTTCGATTCCATTGACATCTACTTATGCCTTAAAACTAGAAACTAATTGGCAGCTACATCTTAACTGAGCCCCAGTGTACAAGTAGTATGATGGGCATTGGTGGACTAGACATTTTGGAAATGGAGACCATTCGTTTTACTAAAAGCGGAAAAATGTTGGATTTTATTGAGTTTCGTGTTGAATTTTTTATTTCAGTGTAGGTGGGTATCACAATTGTATAAGAATCTAAAAATAATTCTCTTTAACTTGGTACTAACCAAGGCTGCTTTAAAGTACCTTAGTATATTGAACACCATCTGCATGGCTTGCACTGCATGGGTTAGAAATAAATAGTAAGCCTTTTTCTTACAGCCTTGGCATAAGCCTTCAACCTGCCTCCCCCATTTAACAGAACATACACTGAGAAGACTGTATCGTCTTTTTTGAGCAGGACCCAATACTGACTCACATGGCCAGGTCCTTCAGGCTTGTTTTTAATTAATTAGATGCACAACTCATTTTGTATGAATGTTTGAAAGAGAACGGATGTAGACCAAAAAAAAAAGACTTTAAAATTAACATGAGTATGTAGATGTTTTATTACTTTTTCTTGGTATTTACCAATTATCACAAATTGTTCCACTGTGTTAATCTGTGTGCGTGGGTGTGTGTGCGTGTGTGTATGCATGTGTGTGCAGACGTACGTATGCACAAAAAAAAAAAAAAGCATCGGGGACCATGGGCTAGGGAGGGAGGTGGGGGTTCTGTAAATATGGTTAGTGTTGAGGTGTTTATTTTTTGTGTCAGTGTAACTAATATTTTAAAGAGATAAATAAGTATCTATTGTGTTTCATGGTACAAAAAGAGAAAAGAAAATGTAGTTTTACATTTCAAATGCTTTATCTATATGGCTTCTGGCAATTTCCCATTCCATTTTATAGATTCGTCAGCACAAAATGCAATAAACTAATACCATTTTATTACTGATTTGTATAAAGTCTTCTTTTGGGTGCGCCTGCTGTTTATAAAACACGAAGGAAAGTAGTCACAAAATTAATTTATTAAATCACAACCGAGTATGTACAAATGACAGGGTTTTTATATAAAAAGAACATATTCAAAATCAGATCAGACTATCATGCTTCATGAAAGACGTGGAAAAATGAGTTCGATAGTCACTGAGGTTTCCTATATCCAAAAGAAATTTCAACACATTTCCAAATATGAAATAAAACATTTAAGAATTTTTTCCAATAACTAAACCTCTAAGGAGAATCAAAGGTCAAATCCAAAGAGCGGAGCGGATTTTATTCAATAATGACGAGAGTAGTGAGATACTGATTGTGGTGTCTGGCCCATACCTTGCACCAATCCTTGGCCAATACCCTGTGCTGCTCTAGGTACCGCTGCCGCAGCAGTGGCTGAACTCACCAGCTGGTTGAGGGAAGGCCCACTCTGGATGAGTGTGTCGAGGGCTTTCTGCACACTGGGGTTGTCAAAGTTAATGCCTGCCCCCGTGCTGCCGGTGGATCTCTGGACACTTTGTGGACCCGGCATGCGGCTCATGGGAGGCCTCACAATGGGCCGAGAGCTCAGCAAGCTTGGAGGCTGAGAGGGAGTCAGCGAGGGCGCGACTGCACTGGTGAGTAAGGAGGGCAGTCCTGTGCTCTGCTGGCCTAAGCTGGAGCTGTATCCTTGGGTCTGTGGGGCTGAGGTTGGGGTGGTGGGCACCGAGGTGCCAGAGCCACTGTTGAAAAGACTGAGGATTTTAGCTTGAAGTTCTTGCTGTTGGCTAGTAGTGGAAGTAGAGGCGGGTGGCAGGTGAGAAGTGTACGCAGGATGTGTCTGGTGGGAGACAGGGGGAAGTGGTTGGGTGGGCTGTGGCGGCTCATGAGTGGCTGGTGCAGCCGACGGAAGAGATCCTGCATGAAAAAGCAAAAATTTACAAAAAGATAAAAATAAAAAAATGGGGTTTCAAGTAATATGCACTGGTGATTTTGCTTTTGTATAATACAGATTAAAACGGCTAAGACCCACCCAAAGGACAAACAGCAAAAAACTTTCTTGATCTTGAGCTAGTCTCGATCAGCTTAGGTCACCACAAATATCAATATATGCTCTAAAGTGTTGCTGTGTCATTACAAAATACCACTAGAATTGCAAGAGCTGTACAAAAGCATTCACTTCTTTACACTGGTATTTTAACTGTAGTTAGTTTAAGCATAAAAGGAAAACCTCAAATAAAAGATCAACAATTTGTTATTGTTATTCTTAGAAATGCAACAATTCACACATGACTATTGAACAAAAAAGCTAATATGGTTAAGAAAGGAATCACACATGGACGCTCAACCTATTCTCATAACAAAAATGCTGTTTTTTCTAATTTGACATAAATAACAAAATCGTGACCTTTGATTAATCATCTTTAAACATGTACGTGTTGATACTTATGAGTATCCATACATCAAATCTACACTACCGCTAATAACCTTTGTTATTGTTTATTACTTAACATAATAACCTTTGTTATTGTTTATTATTTAACATAAAAAAGCAGTAATGATTACTGTAACAAAATCAAAGTCCTTGTTGCCAGGTCAGAGACATACATTGTGAGCTACTCTGATGCTACCCAAACAATACACTTAATGGTTTAGATTTGTATTTGGAAAGTGGGAGAGTTTAATTGGACTAAATCTCCAGTTTGCAAGTCACCTGTGTAAACGTTTTTTTTATATATTGTTTAATTTATACAACAATCAATAAAAATGGTGTTACAATGCACAAAACACTCATGTCTAGAACAGCCAGTGCAGACAAACACTGTTTAAATTCAATTGTATGTATTTTGTCAGATGATGTCTAATAAATCAGATTTCAGAAAATACATTTTCCAGATGACAATGAATATTAAAAAAAAACAAATCTTACCAAGATGAGGCTCTGTGCTACCTCGGACCAGACGATCACGTTTGTCTTGTAAGTAGGTAATGAGTCTTGTTAACTCCTCAGAAGTCAGGAATCTAAGACAAAAATAGCTTAATTTTACAATATATATATATATTACAATATTCATTCCAAATCACAAATCACAATTTCAAACATTGGGTCTTAAAATCTTGGTACCTGACTCCACAACTACAATAAATTCAGTATCTTTACTCATGTCCTTGTGTGGTACTTATTTTTAAATGTTCTTGCTGCAAACATACCGGCCTTCTGAGAGTAACGTGATGGCAGTCAGTAATGAGACTGGGTGACCTTCTCTCTCATGCTCCCTCATCAACACCTCGTCAGCCATTTTCGCAGCTTTACGGGCAATCTCATCCCTCTCCTTGGCACGATTCTCAACCTTAAAGGAGTCAAAGTTGTGAGCCACTAGGACCATGGCATCCTGCATAGGCATGTTCCTGTGTTCTGCGATTTAAAAAGAACAAAAGAAAAATTATTTCAGTACGTTACATTTTATCAAATGTCAGTTTCCAAAGACAGAAGAACCTTAAAGCGATAGTTCACCCCAAAATGAAAATCTGATGTTTATTTGCTTACCCCCAGGGCATCTAAGTCGAAGGTGAC